>JAVKPL010013335.1:0-74728 GCA_032173675.1 Gastrolobium villosum | reverse complement strand
CAAGATCCATTTCAAACTTTAAAAATGGGAAAACTAAAGTGACAGTCAGTTGGACTTTATAAGAAAGCAATTATAGGAAATTAGGAATCATTACCAAGGGATTTAAAAGAAATTAGTTATTCCACAAAGTGTCTTAGTCACAGCTTCACTAATTGCTACCTCTGAAATTTCATAACTTGGAAACCCATGATCAAGATCATCACATAGCTGGTCCCACATAGACTCCAGAAGACCAAATGCTTTAATCAAAAGCCTATGGCATAAGGGGTTCTAATTCCAATTATAACATCAAGATTCCTAAGGCCACAAAGAAGGTGGCAATACATTTGATGCTCAACATGAGATCAAGAACAACTTCTAGAGGACTAGAAAAAGGAAGCAAGTTATCTCCAAAAAAAAAAAAAAAAAAAGGAAGCAAGTTGTTGAGCGGTGGCCTTACCACTTTGTAAAGGGTATGAAGAAGCAGCCATAACCTTCAAGCCACATTTAGTAGTAGTAATACTATCAGCAATAGCATAGAGAAACCATAGGATCTTGTTGACTTCATGCCTTGGAGGAAACAGCCTGCACGTAAGGTGTTAAACTCATCTCATTAGACAAACCTATAAACGTTCCTTCAAAGTTTGACACAAACTAAAATCTATTTGATTAATTTACCTCTGAAGAACAGCAACACTGCCTCAGTGAGCGATAAAGGAGGCGACTTTGGAAAGGCTTGAATCAAAGTAAGGAATTAATTTTGGTTTCAAGGAACTTGTTCCGGAGCTGAGAAAGAAAAGACCACATAAAACAACTTAAAAACCTCTATCATCAATCAAAGTTAAAGTACCTAAAGAACATTGAAACGTTCATATGACAAAACTTATAACCATCGTGTCTAACAAATGAGGGATCATGATGCCTACAACATAACGTAGTATGTGAAGTGATTTGCAAGTAAAGATGAAGGCTTTTTGGGATATTGATTGAGAGTAGAGAACTATTATACCAACCTGTAGAAGAAGCAGAGGAGAGGATCAACAAAGAGAAGAGGGCGATGAGGATCATTTTTCCCATCTGCCATCTGGTTGATATAGTTTTAATATAATTATCATACTCAACAAATCATACCCACTCCTATAATAACTCCATAACTATGTAATTTTAGGAAAAGAACTAGTTAGCAAAGTCAAAAAATTAATACAACCTCAGAAGACAGATTCTAGGAAATGTAATCATCAACCACCATTCACCAGAAGGATACATTAAAACGAACCTTAAAAAGGATATGTAGTATGACAATAGCTCTGCGTTGCGAAAGTCAAATGAATATGTAATAAGGTAGTTCATATGTTCATTACTAAACATATAGTCTGCAAAAATTACAACAAAGAAGATTAGCAAGCCCATCAACAATGTTAAATGTAGCTGAGAAGGGCATTTGACAATCAACTTACATATAGCATGTTCACTTTTAAGGTTCTGAAACATAATGCTCACGGTTTGTAGCAACTGAAGCGGAACACTAACATTCCTGCTAAGTTTTAGAATACGTACAAACTCTCCCACAACTTGCTTTTCCATGAAGAATCTACCACAAGCCAGGATATGTAAATTGCCAGCATTCAAACAATTACACAAAGGAACATAAGCACAAGGGAATCTCACTCAATAAAGCTTGCGTCATGTTGGTCGCCATATGTAATCAGCTCCGCAATTGATCTCAGTGCCTCAATAACAAAATCCTTCCACACATAAAACAACTGAGAAAATTGGGGAAACCATGAAAAACAAGTCAAAGAAAGTTCTAAGCTTAGTTGGAGTTATTATTACCTTATTAACCTCGTTAACTATTTGAACTTTGGTCAATTGATCAGATAAGTACCTAAGCACCATAAGGCAGCAGGACAATACTTAAATGAATAAACAAAATAAATAATCAGTGAAGTTTACCCAATTATTTGCTATATTATCATCAAGTATATATGTACGAAATGAATTTTGAGTCAACCTCCAAGAAATCAACACCTGAGAGCATGACTATTTTACTCTGTCCCCTGACAAAAGGCTGACAACTAAGATTAAGAAATACTGCTAAGTAATAGAGAGATAACTGCCAACTAAGGATGATACCACTACGTATTCATTGCTGGACTCATTCACACTCTGGCTTCTTGTGCTTTGCTTCTTTATGTTGTTTACATCAAACTTTGCCAGCTCTTCAATTGAGAGTTGATACAAACATGTCTCCATATCTTCTAAACTCTGCTTTATGTCCACCTACAAAAGTTACAGGAATTCCAACTTTCCTTAAACTCGTTTTCAGTTAGTTCTACTGCAGCAGATGTTTCAGGTAAGGTCAAATATAGAATATAATTGAAATTGCATGTAAACTTGGAAAGATAAAGATTTTTCATTGATGATGAACTTAAAAAAATAAAGTAAGTTTAGTTTTCTAGTAGACATCAGATACAATTAATTTGACGAGAAGCAAACCTTAGAGTTTAAGAATTACTTTTTTGGACAAAAAAAAAAAACTTCTCATTTATAACATAGAGCTCATATTTTCTCAACTAAGAAGGCACAAAAGATTTAATAGCATTGAATTGGAAGCTCTCTATCCATTTTAATACTTTCTGTTTCAAACTGAAGTGAAAAACTAGGATATTAATTTGGAATGTGGTGTTGTAACAAGATCTCATCTATCAAAAAAAAAAAAAAAAGGGCCGACCCAGTTCAAATACCCACTTCGTGAGTGTTTGGGGAAGGAAGTTGTTATCACAGCAATAAAAATGTTATGTTACAATGCATTAATGTCAAGTTGTTATCAACGAAAATTAACATGATTAATAGTACAATAGCACTAAGTTGTAAGCAGTATGATGCGGTTCAACCCCATAAAAGTCTATAAAAGAGCCAAGAAGAGAAAGAAGTGGGCCCCAGCAGAGACCCAAGTGGTTGGTTAGTAGTTGCTGACTCAGCAATTATGTGAAAGTCCAAGTAAATGAGCGATGATAAATAGAGGAGGGAGACAGAAAGGAAAAGTTTAGGAAAGAATAAGAACAGAGGAAGCAAAGCTTTGGAGAGGAAAGGGACTATTGAATTTCCCTACCATTTTCATTGTACTGTAATTAGTTGTTTCTGTTGTTAAGCTCCGTAAATAGCTGTGTAATAGGAGGAACCATTGTACCAAGAATTTGTCTCTTTCTCAGAAATAAAACTGACTTCTTTGAGAATTATTTCTTCTATTATTCTTAATTCCTTGTTTAATTGAAGAGGTCTTGTATAACAGTAACATCAAGAACCCAATGAAGGCTCTCGGAGATTAAAGTCACTTACAGATGAATATGCTGAGATACAGTAATCACGATGTCGAAGCAAAGCTACTGTCGTCTCTAAAGCTACTGTCATCCCTGACAAAAAATCAGATAAAGAAGTAAATGAGAATAAAGAGTAGATCATACAGCCATGTTGCTTTAAGCTATACATTATATAACAATCATAAGTAATTCAATATTTAAAGTAAATATCTCTTTTCAAGATTTCCTATATTTCCTTAACAATAGATTTGACCTGCATATCATTTTCCAGATACATCCACACTACATTGGTTAAAATGCAAATATCAAATTAAACCTAGAAGCTTTATTCTTAATTTCGAATGGAAGTATAAACCTTAATACTTATACATTAATTGAAGAATATATTCAATGCTTAAAAGTATTATGATATATAAACTTCAAGACTTAGAACTATCCTCAGATAAAGTGAAGTTTAGTGATGCATCCATCTGACATTATTCTCCAGAACTTTCCTTTCTTTTGGTTAAAGAAGATATTCTGTTGGAGCAGGGGACAAAATGTCATCCAATAGAATGTTTTCGTCATGATTAAGCGAAGTTCATAATTAAAGCCCTTAGAACACTAACACCACAAATCACTAATTTTCACTTAAATATGCCACCAATCCATGGTTACACAGAATAGTGAGTGAAAATACTAATCATGTTCACATGTTCAGGAAAATACTAAGCATATTGGTGATAAAAAGACAAATGATAAACAAGTGACAAAAATAATTGCATATTTAGGAGTTTCACCTGTTCATATATATATAAACCCAATCTTCATGAGTTGATGTATCTGCAACTTAACTTCTGCAATCCTATTCAGATCCCTTTCATCACCCCAAACAATCCAACCTAAAAGAACAACAACATTAAAATTTGAAATTCACCAAATATTTAAGACTCGTGAATAAAACTGACACGTGCAATGGTAGCTAACAAGATGCTGACAAACAAGCCTTCAAATAATCCAATTAAAATAGTAACAAACCTTGCACGCATTGATCTTAGGTTCAGAAATCTAAGCCAACATTGTATGCATTAGTCACAGAAAACATAGTAGCAATGCATATATCTTCATGTAAGCAATACAATTTACTGGAAGCACGCACGTGAAGCAAAAATGCTTTATGCTAATTCCAGCAATCAATTGAGAAAGAGAAAGAAAATATTAATGCAAGTGCTAAAAATTGCTTCAAATAGTTTTATTACGTGAAAATCATGACCACACCACCTGAAGTCTGAAGAGGAGTGGGAAACTGTTGCAGAGCATTGAGGCCTTCGTGACGCTTCTTCTGCATGGATTGGTGAGTATTGGAATTAGGATTGCGATTGGGTTTGGGTTGTTGCTGGGTGCGGTTCAGGGCGGAGAGAGGGGGTTCGATGCAGAGTTGGCGCTTACGATGGCGGCGTTCTGCGGCGGCTTCCTCCAAGGAAGAGAAGAAGAGCAGGCGGAGGCGGAAAAGGGTGGTGGTCGGCGACGGTTCTCAGGTGTATAAAGAAGGTGGCTATGGAGAGAACCATGGTTTGAATCCAAAGATAGGGTTCAGTTCAGAGAGGTTTGAGTTTTAAAGAAAAAGATGATTTTTGGAGTTCGACCTTCACTTAACCTAATCTAAGGATATATTAGAGACTCTTGGATCTCTTTTTTTAAAATAAAAAAGAAAAAAGTTAAAAAAAATAAAATTAAAAGTTATTTGATAATTACATAAAATTTATAACTTACAAAGTATAATACCCTTCTTTATTCCTTTGTAATAACAAATCATAATAGACCCATAACTTGACAGACCCTTAACATACTCATGCATGAGTTATATTTCTGCCCATTGCGTCCACCATAGGAACCTAACACCCATCACGTTGCACAAATCATCCACGGCTTCTGTACCTAGAAAATTGCTTTCCAGTCTTAGATACAAACTATCAAACACCTAAGGGGTTGGTATTAATTTCATGAAGATTGACAAAATAGTATTTAATAGCAATGTGTGGAAAGGGAATGCATCAAAAAGGGAAAAACGAATGTCAAGGATGAGAAAAACGAATTGCAAATAGAAACGAAAGAGATTGCATACCTAGGTTTTCGTGGAGATTTGGTGGAAAGTTCAAACAAAAACAATAACGAAAGGGTTGTGTAAAGTAGAATTGTGGTTTATGAATTCTGGGTCGGTGTTGGTTATTTAGTGGTGGTCCGAATTAGTTAAAATATTTGGTTATTTGTATTTGGGTTTGGTTTATTTGGATTAGTACTTTTAAGTTTTTTTTGGTACATTGCCGTAAGGTTCGATATTGTGAGGGTGGATGCACTAAGCTACGCAACTAGAGAAAGGACGAGACTAATCCCCATTAGTACTTTTAAGTTTTAACTGATATATAATTGTCTCTCACAAAAAAAATATAATAAAAAAAAATGGGTGGTTTCTTTTTAATTTAAATTTTAAATAAAAACATTAATTTTAATTAAAAAGACAAATATTTTTCTATTTTGTAATAATTATTTTAACACTATACTAGTATTGGATATTGCAACCACAATCTTTAGTGCATAATATAAGATAAGGCCTCATTGTATAAGACCTTATTGAAATTTAATATTATCTAGCGTTTGGCATGGTATTGTATAAAATAATATAGGATTCATTTTTCTGCAGTTAATGCAGATAAGTTATCTGCATTGAGCCCAAAATGACGTCGTTTTGGAGCGAAAATCGAGATATTTTTGTAATTTTAATTTATTTCAGAGCTATAATAGTCTTTTTGATTATAATTTTGTAATATTTCAACACCAAAATGACGTCGTTTTGGAAGTAAATGCAGATAACTTATCTGCAGTAACTGCGGAAATATTTTTCTCAATAATATATTGTATAAAATAATATCATCTAGTATTTGGTAATGCATTGTATAGTACTATTAGAATAAAAATAAGCATTTTTAATAAAAACATCCTTTAATAAAGAATTTATATAATTCTTTCAAGAATATCATATGATATTAAGTTTTATAAAAATTGATTGACGAGTGTGTTCAAAAAATAAATTATTTTTTTTAAAAAAAATATTCAATATTTTAATAATTAATATATTGAAAATTAATTTTTATTTTAATATATTAATATTAAAATAATATATTAATTCTTGAGAATTGCATTGGTCAACGATGGTAATACATCAACCCCTTATCAGGCCTAATCCCTCCCCCTTAGGGGCATGTTTCGTGTATAGTATAGGATAATATCTGATAATATAAGACTTGATAGTATAAGGACTGATTGTATATGACCTGATTGAATTTTAATACTATCCAGCGTTTGGCACGGTATTGTATAAAATAATATATTGTATAAGATAATATCATCTAGTATTTGGTAACGCACTGTATAATACTATATGGGATAACACTAAATGTTTTTAATAAAAATATCCTTTAATAAAGAATTTATATAATTCTTCAAAAAAGGTCATATGATATTAATTTTTGTAAAAATTATTGATTAGTGTGTCGAAAACATAAATTAAATTTTATAAAAATAAAAATATTCAATATTTTAAAAATTAATATATTGAAAAAATAGTTTTATTTTAAAATAATATATTAATTTTTGAGAATTGCACTAGTCAGCGATGTTAATACACTAACCTCTTATCAGGTTTTATCTCTTCCCCTTAAGCCGGATTAAATTATACATCATTTTGATGTATTAAGGGATTCTGCTGTATAAGCTTATACTATACGATGGTCATACCAAACAACTGAAAATGTCATAACGTATAGTATAAGCTTATACTATCATGCCTTATACGTCGCACCAAACATGTCCCAGGCCGGATTAAGTTATATATCATTTTGATGTATTAAGGGATTCTGCTGTATAAACTTATACTATACGATAGTCACACCAAACAACTAAAAATGTCATAACGTATAGTATAAGCTTATACCATCAGGCTTTAACATCTCACCAAACATACACTTAGATTCTTGGTCTCACCCAAAACTAAACAATAATTAGAATTGTAAATACGACATTAAATTTATTGAATTAAATAATAATTAACATTTTGAATATTGTGTTTTATCTAATGCAATATTTTGGAAATTTAAAAATGTCAATATTTATTACAAATATTCATAATTCGATGATTGAATTTTTTATTTTATTTTTACTTTTCTAAAAAATCAAATTTTGGTAATGCTTGAGTACTTCATACGATCAAAATTTTCATCTCTTTGAATATAAACTTCATTTTTTCTCGCACTTTGAATTTATTGAAATTAAATAATAGTGAAATATATTGATTAATTTTTCAAAAAGAAAAAGTCAGAATAACGGTACAAAAAATTTAATATTCTACAAATAACTTTACTAAGTAATAATAGATTATGTAAGATATTACTCACACAACTTAAATAATATATAATATTTAATTTTATATTATTATTATAAAATTAATATCAAAATATTATTATTAACAATAAATCTAATACTTTTAACTTTATAATAACTTTAAGGGAAAAGTTCATCGATGCCCTTGTGGTTTGCTTCAGAATCATCTATGTCCCTGTGATTTTTTTCTTATCACATATGTCCTTGTGCTCTGTAAAACATAAAAAACTACAGGAGCATATGTGATAAAAAAACATACCATTTTGCAAACCACAGGGGCATATGTGACAAGAAAAAAGCCCCAGGGGCATAGATGATTGTGAAGCAAACCACATGGGCATTGTTGAATTTTTCCCTTTTTTTTGAGGTACAGGGAAAACAAAACAAACTAGCTAATAGCTATGCTTCTAGGCCAAGAGATGCCTAGAAGATCATTCTCCATTTTCTGCAAACAGGCAGGGGGAGGATCACTAAAGATGCAAGTATCCCAACTATGAAGATGAGCTTGGGTAGCAAACCAATCAGCCACACAATTTCCTTCTCTATAAATATGAGTGATTTTGACTTCCCAATTCCTTTGAAGGAGGGAGTGAATACGCAGCACAAGGTTGGAGAGGGGGTGATAAGGAGGACATCCATCCTTAATAAACTTCTGAGCAGTTTTTGAATCCCCCTCCAAGTGAATCTTTTTGTAACCAAGCTCCTAGGCCAGCTCCAAACCAATAAGCATTCCCCAAAGTTCAGCCATAGTTGAAGAACCAAAGCCAAGATTTTTCGAAAAACCCCTAATCCAGTGACCAGAAGCATCTCTCAAGACACCTCCACAGCCTGTTTGAGCACCACCACAGCTACTAGAACCATCAGTGTTCACTTTGATCCCACCAAATTCTGGGAATTTCCAAGAGATAAGAATCTGCTCCTTGGGTTTAGGATGCAAGCCAGCTTTGCAGAGTAGTTTTTGAGCATCTAAGAAGTTATGTTTGAGGCTTTGGGCACTCCTAACAAAAGTCTCTACAGCAGGATGAGTATTATCAAACACCCAAGAGTTTCTGCCAGCCCAAAGTTTCCAACAAATGATGCCAAACAAGAGAGGCCAGTTTTGATCCATGAGCAGGGGAGAGGGGTGAGCCAAATTATGAAGGAGCCAATCAGAGAAGTTAAAAGAGAGAAAATGAGACCAGCTGGAACCTGGAAGGGTGGATGAAGTTTTTCCAAACCTCCTTGAACCAAGAGCTGTCCCTAACCATGTGGAGGCAGCTTTCACTCTCTTGGAGGCATTTAGGACAGGTGTCAATATCAGATATGTGTCTAAGAGCACGTCTTAGGTTGGTGAGCAGATTCTCCCCTTTGAGAAGCCAAAGAAAATTCTTAACTCTTTCAGGACCTTTCCAATCCCAAATGAATTCCCAGTTTCTAGAAGGGGTCCGGGAAGGAATCCCAGTAAGAAGATGGTAGGCAGAGCTGACAGAGAACTTACCATCCTTGGAGAAAGCCCAAGAGACACGATCCTGGCCATTGAACATGGAAGGGGGGAAGTTCCAGCAATTTAACATGTAACAGCCCGTGTTAACCCGGATTGTTAACATATTATCGTATTAAGCCATGCTTAATTAAAATGCGGAATAACTTTTTCTTTAATTCAATTATGACGTCATTAACCTTAGCCATCTTGGTTACTTAATCAATTTCATAAAATACTGCCTGTATGTAAATTGCAAGACAACTAACTGAAATACCTCGTGTATAATAGATAAGTGAGTATCTAAGTCACAGGACTACAACACATAGCCTGGACCAAAATCCTGATACATTAATACAACTTTAGCTAAAAAGACAATAACAATCCATGTGGCATGGACAAACCCCATGCTCGCCAAATAAGGCACAATGCCCAACAACAGTCTCAATATAATCATAACTGAAAACATAAACAAAAGTCAATTAACCAGCAACCATCATGTCAGCAAAGCACAAATAAATCTAACTCAGCTCTGGCCTCCTGCCACCTGAGCCCTCAACATTACCTGAACCTGAAATAAGCGTCCCCAAACGTGGGGTGAGATCTCTAAACAAGAAATCTCAGTAAGACAAGGGGTCCTCAAGGATCTTCCACCCCAAGCTCACTTACATGTGTAATATAAGTTCAAAAACAGTATTTACAATATAAGTTCCAAAACTATGCGATGCAGCAGATAATCATGCCATGTGTGTTTATCAAATCTACTGGCCAGAGAAATGCAGGAATACGTCTAAACCCACATTAGTACAAGGAACACCGCTTGCATCTCACCCACAGCCTCACCATCTTGTATGTGCTACATACTCAGGCTTACCGTATAGGTGGACACCACATGCATATCATAAAAGCACATTGCATATAATAGCTCAACAGCATTTCCAAAACATCAAAGCATGTAACACAGCATGCATAAACCACATCCCCATGGGACATGGTGGAACCACAAAATGGCTAAACCGAGGACACGAAAGCTTACCTTGCAAGCTAGCTATCCAAGCCAAGAGTCCAACCTCTCTTACGTCCAAACATAGCAGTATCACAATCTGATATGGACCAATAATACATCAATATTTATGCATCACACGCATACAACTTAAAGACTACGCCTTTCCTTTACGTTTTACGTCTTAAGGCTTCCAACAAAGCCATAAGCCCTAATCATATGATTCTGACTTAGTTCATTAATTACGGAAGTTCAACTTCCTTAATCTAGGGTCCACAAACCCCCAATAGCTTACTGTTCACACAGCACAGCTACTGTTCTGCGAAATCCCAGGATATCCGGATATCACAAGGGACATATCCGGATATGCCATATCCGGATATCACACTGGCCATATCCGGATATACCATATCCGGATACCCAGATCCCACATCCGGATATCAATATCCGGATACCATATCCGGATATCGATATCCGGATATCTCACGACAGAATGCAGTTTCTGCATTTCGTGAATATCCAGTCCAAAGGTCCAACTTTTAACACTTGTACACGACCAAGGATCCATTTTTAAGCATATACAAGTTCACTTAGGTGTTGGTTACTTCATTTTAACCTTTTACATGCCAAGACACCACTTTTAAGCAAGATAAACTCATGATCATGGTGAGGTAACTTACCCCAAGGCTTAAGATAGAAATGGACAGAGATATGAAGCCCTCTCTGAAGCTCCAAGGTTCTGTCTTTGAGGAAGAACGAAAATGAAGTAGCAAGGTGAGTTCTTTCTTCACCAAGAAAGCTACTTGGAGCTTCTTCCCTCCATGACACAAACTCAGCCCCACCCCTCAACCAAAACAGCCTTCTCAACTCAGAATGAGACCAACAATGTAGTCTCAAGGCTCACTCTCACCCTCACCAAGTGTTTAAAGTGATGGAACAAGCATGAAAGGTGATAACTTGGCCAAAGGATGAAGAAGGAGGGCAAAGGAGCACAAAGGGTGGAGGTGCAGCAAGGAGAGCTCAAACACAACTCAAATCACGTAGGAGGCTGCATATTCTTGACCTAGAGACTTGTGCCATTTAGTATATATAACCACTAAGTCATATCGCGCAGTATTAGCCTTAATAGCAACACAAAAGATCTTGATCCCAAACTTTGGAATCTAGACCTACACAATTTTCTAAGATTTGTCATATTTTTATTTTATTTTTCGGAGCACCTTTCCGGTACGCGCTTTTCCATAGCCAGTATCAGTTCTGGCATCAGATTACATTATTTTGACTTGAAACTTGTTTTACAAGTCCTACATAATATTCTAGTAATTATCATGCATTCGTTATAATTTTCCGGGATACTTTTCTGGTACGCATTTATACCGGGTAGCAGAACCGGTATCTGCGTTTTTCTTCCGAAAAGCGACTTTCAGCATTTTTACTCACTCAATATAATTATTTAAGCCCAATAATAATTATTAAGGTCAATTATGGAATCATTTCCTAATTATCATAATTAATTCACTAATTACCTTAATTAGCGGTGCGGGTTCTTACACACGATCCTGGCCATTGAACATGGAAGGGGGGAAGTTCCAGCAATTTTTTGTAGAACAAGATGGGGCAAAAGATGCTGGAATTTCTGCCAATCCCAGCATCCAGTACTGGAGACCACATCAGAGACTTTCCACTCTAAAACATCAGGCCTGATGACATCAATAGCTAGATCATAGAGAGCTTGGATATCTGGGAGCCAGGGGTCCTTCCAAAAAGATGTTTTGATACCATCCCCAATGATAATCCTAGACCCACTGAGGATATGAGGCCAAGAATTAATCAGCCCCCTCCACAAATTAGAAGCATTCTGAAAGGGTTTGATCTGAGGAAGAATTTTATCCTCAACACCATACTTGCTCTTGAGGACCCTCACCCACAAAGCATCATGATTAGTGATTAAACCATGCCCAATCTTCATCAAGAAGGCTTGGTTGGTGAGCTTTAAATTGCGGAAGCCCAAGCCCCCTTCATCTTTGGGTTTGCATAACATATTCCAGGGAAGGGCATGGACTTTTCTCTTAGAGGGGGAAGAACCCCAAACAAAACCTCTGATTTTCTTCTCCAAAGAATCACAAGTACCCAAAGGGAGAGAGGAAGTTTGCATAGAGTAAGCAGGGAGGGAGGCTAACACGGATTTAGCTAAGGTAACTCTTCCTGCCATTGAGAGGGAAGACATTTTCCAAGAGCTTAACCGCTTATTAGTCCTGTCCAGAATGTGGCTGAAGGAAGATTTTCCTACTCTGTGATGGTGAATTGGAATTCCCAAGTATTTACCAAGATCAGGAGTGCTGGCATATCCCAAGGTTTGACTGATTTCTGAGGCTCTTAAATGATTGACATTGCGGGAGAAGAAGACCTTTGTATTGAATATGTTGATTTTCTGACCTGAGGCTGCACAAAAGTGATGGAGAACCTGATTAATATTCTCAGCCTGATCAAGAGAGGCTTCTGAAAATAAGAGGAGGTCATCAGCAAAGAAGAGGTGGGATATAGGGGGACCATTCTTCTTCAAAACAATAGGTTTCCAAGCTCGTTTGTTCACTGCTTCCGAGATAAGATGAGCCAATCTTTCCATGCAAAGAACAAAGAGGTAAGGAGAAAGTGGGTCTCCTTGTCTAAGACCCCTAGTTGGTTTGAATTCTTCCATTTTAACACCATTCCATAAAATATTCATGGTACTAGTGGACACACAGTGATTAATGATCTCGATAATATTAGCAGGAAGCTTCAGATACGAGAGAGTGTCAAGAAGAAAATCCCAAGAGACTCTATCAAAAGCTTTTTCAAGATCCACTTTGACAATCATCCAACCCTTGCTACCTTTCTTGGTTCTCATAGAATGGATGATCTCTTGAGTAATGATAACATTGTCAGCACCCAATCTACCACGAACGAAGCTGCACTGGTTAGGCATCACCAGGGAGTTCATGTGAGGTTTCAGTCTATCAGCCAGCAACTTGGTCAGGGATTTATAAATCACATTGCAGAGACTAATGGGATGAAACTCAGGGATATATTCAAGGTGATCCACTTTGGGAATAAGGCAGATTAAGGTCTGGTTAATGCTTTGGACAGCAGAGGGGTCCACAAAGATCTTCCTAATCAAAGAAACCACTGAATCCTTGATATCTTTCCAATGCGATTGGAAGAAAATAGCCTGGAGGCCATCAGTACCAGGAGCTTTGAAAGGCTTCATGTTGAAGAAAGAGAGCCTTATTTCCTCCTCGCTAGGGACACTGCCCAGCCTAGACAGAATGGAGGGGGTAATGTTAGGGAAAACACCATGAAGGACAAATTTAGGTTTCATGATATTGTCCTCATTATAAAGATTCTGAAAGAAATTCTGCGCAAGGGAACTCAGAAGCTTAGGATCTTCAATCCAAGCCTCATCAGGACCCTTCAAAGCCTTGATGTGGTTTCTTCTCCTTCTGACAACTGTAACAGCTCGTGTTAACCCGGATTGTTAACATACTATCGTATTAAGCCACACTTAATTAAAATGCGGAATAACTTTTTTCTTTAATTCAATTATGACGTCATTAACCTTAGCCAACTTGATTACTTAATCAATTTCATAAAATACTGCCTGTATGTAAATTGCAAGACAACTAACTGAAATACCTCATATATAGATATAATGTGAGTATCTAAAACCACAGGACTACAACACATAGCCTGGGTCAAAATTCTGATACTTTAATTACAACTTCAAATAAAAGACAATAACAACCATGTGGCATGGACAAACCCCATGCTCACCAAGTAAGGCACAATGCCCAACAACAGTCTCAATGTAATCATAAGCGTAAACATAAACAGCAGTCAAATCCAGCATGTCAGCATATCATAATATCAACTCAGCTCTGGCCTCCTGCCACCTGAGCCTTCAACATTACCTGATCCTGAAATAAGCGTCCCCAAACGTGGGGTGAGATCTCTAAACAAGAAATCTCAGTAAGACAAGGGATCCTCAAGGATCTTCCACCCCAAGCTCACTTCCATGTGTAATATAAGTTCAAAAACAATATTTACAATATAAGTTCCAAAACTATGCGATGCAGCAAATAATCATGCCATGTGTGTTTATCAAATCTACTGGCCAGAGAAATGCAGGAATACGTCTATACCTACATGAGTACAAGGAACACCGCTTGCACCTCACCCACAGCCTCACCATCTTGTTTGTACCACATACTCAGGCTTACCGTATAGGTGGACACCACATGCATATCATAAAAGCACATTGCATATAATAGCTCAACAGCATTTCCAAAACATCAAAGCATGTAACACAGCATGCATAAACCACATCCCCATGGGACATGGTGGAACCACAAAATGGCTAAACCGAGGACACGAAAGCTTACCTTGCAAGCAATCAATCCAAGCCGAGAGTCCTCACCGCTCAAGGTCCAACACAGCAGAAATCACAATCTGATTTAGACCAACGATCATATCAATAACATAGCTCGTACGCATAAACATAAAGACTACGTTTCTTTGTTATGTTTTACGTCTTAAGGCTTCCCACCAAGCCACAAGCCCTTAGTCCCTTGATTCTGACTTAATTAAGTATTTACAGAAGTTCAACTCCATCAAAATAGGAACCACAAACCCATAATTCCGATGTGTATGAACAGTACCTCACTGTTCTTCGAAAACCCAGAATATCCGGATATGTCGGGGGCATATCCGGATATCCATATCCGGATATCTCCAAGTCCATATCCGGATACCAATATCCGGATATCATATCCGGATATCTCGTGACAGAATGCAGTTTCTGCATTTCGCGAGATATCACTCCCAAGGTTCCATTTTATTAAAACTGCAGTTGTAATTCTTTACCAAAAATTCTGAGATTTTAATATGTTAAACTAGATCTCACAAGCTTTCCAATGACATATCTTATGTCTCAATCGGAGTTGTATAACTCCGGTTATGATTTTCGCAAAGTGACTGCTGCCAACTGAATTTCCAGCAACCAAGACGCGACTTTAAACTAACACTGAGATCAAACCACTTATCCAATGGATACGAAATTTTACAGGGTTATAGCCTTATGTGTTAGCTACACATAGGTCCAAACGGCACTCGATTTGGAGCTCTGTAGCTCAAGATATCAAATTTTTACCGAAACAGGTTCGTTGCTGTCCCCATATCCGGATATGAATATCCGGATACCATATCCGGATACTGATATCCGGATATCTCACGACAGAATGCAGTTTCTGCATTTCGTGAATATCCAATCCATAGGTTCAACTTTTTAACCGATTAAAGGCACTTAAACATGCATTTCTAGGTGTGTTTAACCTACCCCACCCTTAAGTTATTAACTTAGCTCAATACATGCATCAAGGTTCCATTTTTAAGCATCTAAACACAAGCTCAAAGGTTGATGCACTTACCAAAGCTTAAAACAGAGCAACAATGGCTCTTGGAGCTCACTCAACAGCTTCCAAAAACTGCCTTCCCACAGTGCACGAAAATGACACATCAAAGGTTGGTTCTTGGCACCAAAGGTTGCTTCTTGGACCTTAAAATGCCATGATCATGACCCACCACACTCAACTCTCCAAACCAGCCCTCAAACTCAACTCACAGTGGCTGAGAGTGCAGCCAATGTAGTCTCACACCATCACAACTCACACCACCAAGTGTTTGTAAGAAGAATATGTAGAGAACTCAAGGAAAAGAGGTGACTTGGAGGTTTTTCCCCAAGCAATGTGGCTAAGGAGAAATGTGGCAGCCAAGGAGTCCAAGCTGCAGCCACTTCACGTAGGAAATAGGTTTCTAGGGTTTTGTGCCCATAATAAGGGTATTTAAAGACAATTGATCATAATGTGCAGTATTAACCTTAATAGAAACGCAAAAGATCTTGATCCCAAACTTTGGAATCTAAACCTACTCATTTTTCTAAGATTTGTCATATTTTTATTTTATTTTTCGGAACACCTTTCCGGTACGCGCTTTTCCATAGCCAGTATCAGTTCCGGCATCAGATTACATTATTTTGACTTGAAACTTGTTTTACAAGTCGTCCATAATATCCTAGTAATTATCATGCATTCGTTATATTTTTTCCGGGATACTTTTCCGGTACGCATTTATACCGGGTAGCAGAACCGGTATCTGCGCTTTTCTTCCGAAAAGCGACTTTCAGCATTTTTACTCACTCAGTATAATTATTTAAGCTCAATAATAATTATTAAGGTCAATTATGGAATCATTTCCTAATTATCATAATTAATTCACTAATTACCTTAATTAGCGGTGCGGGTTCTTACATTCACCCCACCTTTTTAAGGATTTTGTCCTCAAAATCAGAAACATACCTGTCTCGAAAGTCGGGATACTGTCGGAGAAGCTCATCCTCTCGCTCCCACGTGCACTCCTTGGGGCTACGCCCAGTCCACTGCACCTTGACCATCGGAATGATCTTGCTTCTAAGCTGTTTCTCGCCTCGATCGAGGATCTTGAGTGGTCCGACGGGAGTCTTTAGGTTCTCCCGAACCTCCACATCATCCGGCTGCACCACGTGCGAAGGATCTGCTATGTACCTCCGAAGCTGAGACACGTGAAACACGTCGTGGATGTTGGCTAGGTTCGGAGGTAAGGCAAGTCGATAGGCAACAGGTCCTACTCTACCAAGGATCTGGTAGGGCCCAATGAATCGCGGGCTCAACTTCCTCACTCCGAGTGCCCGTCCAACACCGGTGACAGGTGAAAGTCTCACAAACACGTGCTCACCCTCACAAAACTCTAGTGGACGATGCTTGACATCATAGTAGCTTTTCTGGCGATTCTGCGCCTGCTTCAACCTTTCCCTGATCATCTGGATCTGCTGGGTAGTATCTTGGACAAAGTCCAAGCCAAAAAGCTCTTTATCTCCAACCTCAGACCAGCAAGTAGGAGTCCGACACCTCCTACCACACAGCGCCTCGTAGGGTGCCATGCCCAGACTAGCATGAAAACTGTTGTTGTACGAGAATTCTACCAATGGAAGGTACCTATCTCTGCTCCAATGTGCAAGCTCTCAACATGTCCTTCAATGTCTGGATGGTCCGCTCATTCTGTCCGTCAGTCTGAGGGTGACAGGCGGTACTCCAATTTTGTCCTAAATATTTAAAGACCGCTACAAAAAAACATTTTTGTAGCACCAGGGTGGATAGTAAACCGGCCCTTAAAAATGAATGGCCCTCGAGGAATAACAAAAAAAAAATTAAACACACCGTGTTTTTCACTATCCAATTATATTATTTTCTAAGTAATATTAGGTGTAGTATAAAAATAATAATGATAATAATAATAATAATAAAATTAAGAAATTTTGTCCTAAAGATTTAAAATACAAAAAAAGTAAAAATGAAAAAAAAAAATTAAACTGTGATATCCAAAAAAATATTAGTTGTAGTATAAAAATAATAATGATAATAATAATAATAATAAAATTAAGAAATGGTTTAGAAGAAGATTAAAAAGAAAAAGAAAAAAAAGTAATTGTTTAATGTGTTTTGTTTTTTTGCTTTTAGTCAACTTGTTTTGTTTCTATCTTAAAAAAGAAGAAACCATGAATTTGGGCAGAGAGCATCGCAGAGAAAAAGAAAAAAAAGAATGGAGCATGTCTTGGGTCAAAAATTGCTCTTGTGTGTTCATGGATCAGACAATCAGAATAAAGACAAAATTATTTAATGATTAAACCAAAAGAAGCAATAAAAAAGAGGAGGGAAAATTGATGGTATAGAAAATGTTTCTAAAGCATGGAAAAGGAAAATGAAAGGATCAAGAGTGCAGGAAAAATCAAAAGAGAAAAGGATGTAACATAAAAGGGTTCTGAGACACTTTTCTGCATAAAAGGGGACAGTAAGGCAAGGAATGGGGGGAGAGTTTTTTTTTTCACACAAAAAAAAAACTTGGAGAAGAGGGAGTTGACACGCCGCGCTGCTGCCACCGGTTGTCACCCAAACCGCCAACCAAAGCCAAGATACCAGCCACCTCCCTGCTACCAGTTTCCAACAATTGCAACCCCTTATTTGAAGCTGCTGTCCAATAGCCGTTGCTGGTCAAACTTGAGGTGCCGTGGAGCCACTATACTGGATCTAGTCAAGACATCTTCTCTATTATTCAAAGTCGAAACTACTGCACTAATCGTTAGCATCTCTCCCTTATGTTGCTATTTTGATTTGTGCAGCTCTGATCTTCCTATTTTATTTCATGTTATTTTAATATTTTTTATGTTTCTATTTTGATTTGTGCAGTTCTGATCTTCCTAATTTATTTCATGTTATTTTTTATTTTGTTTTATTTAGATTAATAAATATTAGGTAGCTTGTTTTTGCACAGCATATCACGTCAATGTGACTTTGCTAAATGTACAGCTTTGTAGTTGTTTTAGAAATAAAAAATAATAAAAATAATGCACATGCCTACTGTCTTCATTAATTCAGATTAGGTATAGGTAGCTTATTTTTGCACAGCCATATCACGTCAATTTGACTTTGCTAAATGTGCAGCTTTGTAGTTTTTTTAGAAATAAAAATAATAAAAATAATGCACATGCCTACTGTCTTCATTAGTTCAGATTAGGTGTAAGCTTTAGTTGTTTTCTCTTCCCTAGAGTAGATTAGGTACCTTTTTAGTGAATAAAACAAAATAAATCAATCAAAAAGAAGGCATGCTATGATTTTCTACAGCTTTCAGTTTTCGTTTTTTATTTTTCTTCTTTCTAGTAGATTAGGAAGCCTTTTCTTTTGATATTAAAATAAATAATAAAAAAACAAAAAAAAACCAAATAGTTTGTTTGCCTTATATTTCATATTCATGGCTATCTTTTTGTATTGGTATGTGTTTATCTATTTGTTAATGAAATATGATTAAATATTCTTAAAATTATAAAAATAAAATAAAATATAGTGGTTACGTTATCGCATCCTATGTTACTTTTATTATTGATACTTGCTTGTTTATGTTAGACATACATTATATGCAATATTAATAAAAAATACAAAATACAAGGAAAACAAAATAAAAATATGGAAAATAAATCAATAGAGTTTTACTTTAAATTCATCCAATGATTTTTAACGTTGATATATGGTCATCCAACCACAAGGATAATTTAACCGTGACGGTTTGTTAATCCCGTAATCTTTTGAATCATTTTAGCCGTGACGACTTGGTGATTCAAAATTTATAACAAAAAATAATAACATGAAATCTATTTTTTAGAGGATTAGCTGAGTTGAGACAACTTGTTAATCCCATAATCTTTTGGATCATTTTAGCCGTGACGGCTTAGCGATTCAAGATTTATTGTAAAATTTATACTAATAAAATTAAAAATTATTGAAATCAATACAAATCATCAAAGCCAAAACTTTCCAACGATTTTATTTAAAATGAATTGTTTCAAAAATTAAAATCAATCAACACAATAAATATAAAATTAAGAACGACGTGGCTTTGAATTCCTCACTGCACCTGAGGATACGTCTGAAGCGGAACTCTTTCCGTCAAGCTAAAATAAAATTTTAATATTTTAGTCTTCATTCTTCTTAATTAACCATATTTATTTTTAAAGGATAAAACAAATAATTTTAAAAGCTATTAACAATTCGCACGATTAATTTAAGGTAACCGTTTTTAAAATGGATGTGTCAAGGGTGCAGTGGGATTAAGTTTCCACCCTTCCTTGCACATAATTAGACTCCCGAACCTTCGATTTATAATTTAAAATACCAGTCTGCAATAAAAGGTTTTTCCAATTTTTCCAAAGTAAATAAAATTGGTGGCGACTTCATTGTTTTAATTAATTTAAATTTCGGGTCGTTACACTCACGGATTTCCGACTCAAAGCATCAGCTACCACATTGGCTTTGCCAGGGTGATACCTCAACTCAAAGCCGTAATCCTTCAAGAACTCCATCCATCTACGCTATCTCATGTTCAACTCTTTCTGGTCAAACAGATATTTCAGGCTCTTGTGGTCACTGAATACAGCAAACTTCATGCCAAATAGGTAATGCCTCCAAATCTTGAAAGCAAAAACAATGGCTTCCAACTCCAAGTCGTGAGTCGGGTAGTTCTCCTCATGAGGTTTCAACTGTCTTGAAGCATAGGCAACAGCTTTCCCTTTCTGCATCAACACACAGCCTAGCCCCTTACCAGAGGCATCGCAGTATAACTCAAACTGTTCCGCAGGATCAGGAAGGACTAACACAGGAGCAGTAATCAGTCTCTCCTTCAACTCCTGGAAGCACTCCTCACACTCATGTGTCCACACGAATGGAGTCTCCTTTCGGGTAAGGCGAGTCATCGGTAGCACCATCTTGGAGAATCCCTCTATGAACCTCCTATAGTACCCTGCCAAACCCAAGAAGCTTCTCACTTCTGTAACCGTCTTGGGCCTCTCCCAGTCCATCACGGCCTCAATCTTGTTAGGATCAACTGCAACTCCATCAGCGGAAATCACATGACCCAGAAATTTCACCGCCTTGAGCCAAAACTCACATTTTGACGGCTTAGCATATAGCTTTTTCTCTTTCAACACTTGCAAAACAATCTTCAAGTGCTCAGCATGCTCCTCCTCCGTCTTGGAGTAAATTAAGATGTCGTCAATGAAAAAGATCACAAACTGATCCAGGTACGGCTGGAAGATCCTGTTCATGTAGTCCATGAACACTGCGGGTGCATTGGTGAGTCCAAACGGGATCACCAAGTACTCATAATGCCCGTACCTCGAGCGAAACGCTGTCTTTGGGACATCCTCCGGCTTTACCCGTATCTGATGGTAACCGGACCGGAGGTCGATCTTGGAATATACACAAGCACCCCTGAGCTGATCCAGCAAATCATCAATGCGTGGAAGAGGATACTTGTTCTTGATTGTCACCTTGTTCAACTGTCTGTAGTCTGTGCACAACCGCATGGTCCCATCTTTCTTTTTCACAAAAATGACCGGTGCTCCCCAGGGAGACACACTCGGCCGTATGAAATCTTTCGCTGAAAGCTCCTCGATATGCTTCTTCAGCTCCGCCAACTCTGGTGGCGACATCCGGTATGGAGCCAACGTATAGGCCCCACACCAGGCAATAAGTCTATGGAGAACTCTATCTCCCTCTGCGGTGGAAACTCAGGAATCTCCTCGGGAAACACCTCGAGGAATTCCCTCACCACAGGAATGCCAGTGAGATCCTCCTGTGTCCCACTCACCAAACCTCCCAACATGACATAGCCAAATGCCCCTGCTCTCAAGGCCCTCCTCGCCTGCAGGACTGAAATGAACGGTGAGGAACTGACTGTGGACCCACTCGGAGACATCACCACTCTCTTGGCACAGCAATCAATCAATGCACAGTTTCTGGACAGCCAATCCATGCCCAGAATAATCTCCAAGTTGGCCATCGGCAATCCTATCAGATCTACCGAGAAGTCACGGCCATCCCACTGAAACGCTACATCGCGATGAACAGTGGAGGTCAAACATTTTTCTCCGGTGGCGGTGGTCACCCGCATCGGTGGAGAAAGCACATCACTTGGCAACTCAAGCCCCACAGCAATAGGGGTAGCAACAAAAGAATGCGTTGCCCCGGAATCAAACAATACATCAACAGATGAACCACCAATGGTAACAGTACCTCTGACCAGGTTCGGAGCTCTGTTCGACTGCTGACGATCCAAAGTATACACACGCCCCGTAGTAGGTGGCACGGCTGGTGCCCCAGTAGGAACCATCTGCAATGGCACAGCCTGCACTGCAGCAACTCTCACCGTCGGGCAATCTCTGGAGTAGTGGCCCTCCTTGCCACACTGAAAACAAATCAGCTGACCGGTAGCACACGGCCCAAAGTGTGACTTCCCGCATCCCGAGCATCTGGGAGCAGGAGGTCTAGCTGCGCTCCCCTGAGTAGAAGTCTTTTTGAACTGATTTGGCGTTTGCTTAGCCGCCAACTGTTTGCCTTTGCCTTTATTTCCAAGCTTCCTGTCTCTCCAGGAAGCGGAACCACCAGTACCCTGTGGCACCTCAATCTTGGCCTTCTTGGCCTAACTCGCACGACAATAGTCCTCAATGTCGCGACACTACTGTACTAAAGCTCCGAAGTCTCTCGAAGTAGAACCAGCAAGATGTCCAGCAATGTCCTCATTAAGTCCCCTCCGGAACTTAGCAGCAAGAAAAATAGGAGTCGGTCTCGCCATGCGGAAATGAGCAAACTTGACCAGCTCATTAAACTTGGCCAGGTACTCGTCGACAGACAACGAGCCCTGCACCAAACGGTCAAACTCTCCCTGCTTCCTTTCCTGAGAGTCATATGGAAAATACTGACTCAGAAAACACTCCACAAAGAACGGCCACGTCATCACACGGCCCTGCATCTCGTAGATGTGAGAAATGTTGGTCCACCACTCATGGGCCTCGCCCTCCAGCATGTAAGTGGCGAACATCAGCTTCTGCGGATCGGTACACTGCATGATCCGAAAGATCTTGTCCAACGCCTGTAGCCATCTGGCAGCAGCAATGGGATCATAAGATCCGTCGAAAGAAGGTGGCTTATGCTTGCGGAAAGCATTCAGCCTGCGGTCGATCTCGTCACGATCCTCAGCAAATACGGGTATGGTTTGCAAAGCCCCCGTCAAATGACTGCCCTCACCCATCTGACTCTGGGTGTCCTCCTGTTGACTAGGCGGAGGTGGAGGCGGTGGCGGCGGTGGAGGTGGTGGAGGACACTGGCCAGCAGCAGGACCAGCCCTCAACTCCTCCAACATGACCCTCATCATAGTCATGTTGGCCATCCGGTTCTCCTCCAGAACCTCAGCAGTGGCTCACCGGTTCGCCTCTCTGATGGCGTCCAGCATCGCCTGGTTTGCCAACCTCGTGGCCTTCTGGTCGGCTAGTCGGGCCGCCCGCATCTCAGCTAATGCAGCCAGGATAGGATCCGATTGATCCTCGCTCATACTAGGGTTCCTCCTTGGTGGCACCATGACTCTGCACAAGTTACACAAAGAATGAGTTGATCAGGCCCACGCCATGTGGTCACATATGCATTATCATAATACACACCAATCAGAGAGAACGCAAAGTAGACACGCAACGAAACATCCTAAGTTATTGCAATACATACAGGCTTTTCCCTAGAAAGTGCTCTGATACCATAAAATGTAACAGCCCGTGTTAACCCGGATTGTTAACATACTATCGTATTAAGCCACGCTTAATTAAAATGCGGAATAACTTTTTTCTTTAATTCAATTATGACGTCATTAACCTTAGCCAACTTGATTACTTAATCAATTTCATAAAATACTGCCTGTATGTAAATTGCAAGACAACTAACTGAAATACCTCATATATAGATATAATGTGAGTATCTAAAACCACAGGACTACAACACATAGCCTGGGTCAAAATCCTGATACTTTAATTACAACATCAAATAAAAGACAATAACAACCATGTGGCATGGACAAACCCCATGCTCACCAAGTAAGGCACAATGCCCAACAACAGTCTCAATGTAATCATAAGCGTAAACATAAACAACAGTCAAATCCAGCATGTCAGCATATCATAATATCAACTCAGCTCTGGCCTCCTGCCACCTGAGCCTTCAACATTACCTGATCCTGAAATAAGCGTCCCCAAACGTGGGGTGAGATCTCTAAACAAGAAATCTCAGTAAGACAAGGGGTCCTCAAGGATCTTCCACCCCAAGCTCACTTACATGTGTAATATAAGTTCAAAAACAGTATTTACAATATAAGTTCCAAAACTATGCGATGCAGCAGATAATCATGCCATGTGTGTTTATCAAATCTACTGGCCAGAGAAATGCATGAATACGTCTATACCCACATGAGTACAAGGAACACCGCTTGCATCTCACCCACAGCCTCACCATCTTGTATGTGCTACATACTCAGGCTTACCGTATAGGTGGACACCACATGCATATCATAAAAGCACATTGCATATAATAGCTCAACAGCATTTCCAAAACATCAAAGCATGTAACACAGCATGCATAAACCACATTCCCATGGGACATGGTGGAACCACAAAATGGCTAAACCGAGGACACGAAAGCTTACCTTGCAAGCAATCAATCCAAGCCGAGAGTCCTCACCGCTCAAGGTCCAACACAGCAGAAATCACAATCTGATTTAGACCAGCGATCATATCAATAACATAGCTCGTACGCATAAACATAAAGACTACGTTTCTTTGTTATGTTTTACGTCTTAAGGCTTCCCACCAAGCCACAAGCCCTTAGTCCCTTGATTCTGACTTAATTAAGTATTTACAGAAGTTCAACTCCATCAAAATAGGGTCCACAAACCCATAACTCCGATGTGTATGAACAGTACCTCACTGTTCTTCGAAAACCCAGAATATCCGGATATGTCGGGGGCATATCCAGACATCCATATCCGGATATCTCCAAGTCCATATCCGGATACCAATATCCGGATATCTCGTGACAGAATGCAGTTTATGCATTTCGCGAGATATCACTCCCAAGGTTCCATTTTATTAAAACTGCAGTTGTAATTCTTTACCAAAAATTCTGAGATTTTAATATGTTAAACTAGATCTCACAAGCTTTCCAACGACATATCTTATGTCTCAATCGGAGTTGTATAACTCCGGTTATGATTTTCGCAAAGTGATTGCTGCCAACTGAATTTCCAGCAACCAAGACGCGACTTTAAACTAACACTGAGAACAAACCACTTATCCAATGGCTACGAAATTTTACAGGGTTATATACTTATGTGTTAGCTACACATAGGTCCAAACGGCACTCGATTTGGAGCTCTGTATCGCAAGATATCGAATTTTTACCGAAACAGGTTCGTTGCTGTCCCCATATCCGGATTGAATGGATATCCGGATACCATATCCGGATACTGATATCCGGATATCTGCTCGACAATATCCGGATATCTCACGACAGAATGCAGTTTCTGCATTTCGTGAACATCCAATCCATAGGTTCAACTTTTTAACCGATGAAAGGCACTTAAACATGCATTTCTAGGCGTGTTTATCCTACCCCACCCTTAAGTTATTAACTTAGCTCAATACATGCATCAAGGTTCCATTTTTAAGCATCTAAACACAAGTTCAAAGGTTGATGCACTTACCAAAGCTTAAAACAGAGCAACAATGGCTCTTGGAGCTCACTCAACAGCTTCCAAAAACTGCCTTCCCACAGTGCACGAAAATGGCACACCAAAGGTTGGTTCTTGGCACCAAAGGTTGCTTCTTGGACCTTAAAATGCCATGATCATGACCCACCACACTCAACTCTCCAAACCAGCCCTCAAACTCAACTCACAGTGGCTGAGAGTGCAGCCAATGTAGTCTCACACCCTCACAACTCACACCACCAAGTGTTTGTAAGAAGAATATGTGAAGAACTCAAGGAAAAGAGATGACTTGGAGGTTTTTCCCCAAGCAATGTGGCTAAGGAGAAATGTGGCCGCCAAGGAGTCCAAGCTGCAGCCACTTCACGTAGGAAATAAGTTTCTAGGGTTTTGTGCCCATAATGAGTGTATTTAAAGACAATTGATCATAATGCGCAGTATTAACCTTAATAGCAACGCAAAAGATCTTGATCCCAAACTTTGGAATCTAAACCTACTCATTTTTCTAAGATTTTTCATATTTTTATTTTATTTTTCGGAACACCTTTCCGGTATGCGCTTTTCCATAGCCAGTATCAGTTCTGGCATCAGATTACATTATTTTGACTTGAAACTTGTTTTACAAGTCCTCCATAATATTCTAGTAATTATCATGCATTCGTTATATTTTTCCGAGATACTTTTCCGGTACGCATTTATACCGGGTAGCAGAACCGGTATCTGCGCTTTTCTTCCGAAAAGCGACTTTCAGCATTTTTACTCACTCAGTATAATTATTTAAGCCCAATAATAATTATTAAGGTCAATTATGGAATTATTTCCTAATTATCATAATTAATTCACTAATTACCTTAATTAGCGGTGCGGGTTCTTACAACAACAGTAGAGGCATGGAAAATTTTTGAGTTCTTGTCCCCAAAAGCAAACCAATTATTCCTAGATCTTTGAAACCAGGTGATTTCTTCCCTGATATAGATAGTGTTGAGTTCCTTCCAAAGGTCTCTATGAAGAGTTTCTAAAGCATGATCAGGACCCTTGTCAAGGATATATTCAACACCTTTAATACGGGCTTGAAGCTGTCTTTTAGTCTTATTCAATAAATTGAAGGAAGAATGGTGCCAACTAGAAGCTCTGGATTGGAAGTCCCTGCTAGCAATGTTCCAATCAGAATTAGGCAGCCAGCTCGCTTTGATCACATCCCCAAAATCATCACAAGTAAGCCAAGCAGCAAGGAAGCAAAAAGGTTTAGGACCCACCAGCTGATTCCTATAAGATGATTCCCCCAAAAGAATAGGTCTGTGGTCTGAGCCATGGAAGTGAAGATGATTCAGAAATCTATCCTGGTTTGTAATAAGCCAGGTTCATTAACAATAGCTCTGTCAATCCTCTCTTGAAGGTTCCCTCTTTTCCAAGTGAAGGAGGGACCTTTAAAACCAATGTCAATGAGGGAGCAAGCTTCAACACAGTCTTGGAAGTCTTGAATCGAGTTCCAATTAGCCTCACCCCCACCAACTTTCTCATTGGGGCTAAGGTAGGCATTAAAGTCTCCTAAAAGAGCCCATGGCCCAAGCGTATTATCAGCAAGGTTACAAATGCAATCCCAAAGAATGATCCTTTCTTGGGGTCTAGGGTCTCCATACACAAAAGTCAAGTGCTCTGATTTGTTGAAATCTTTCTAGCTGACTTTAGAATGAATGAATTGCTGATGAGACTCAATAATGTCCACATTGACCACATATTTGTTCCAAAGGAGCCAAATGCCACCCGAGAAACCAATAGCCTCACTTCTAAAGTTGCTATCAAAGCCAAATTGTTTGATGATATTGTCAGCCTTGCTGCCACTGATTCTAGTCTCCAATAAATCAAGAAGATGAATCCGGTTTTGTAGGACTAAGTCTTTAATAAGAGAGGAAATACCCTTCTTCCCTGCTCCTCTAACATTCCAAGAACACACAATCATTGGAAACAAAAAGACAGACAGAAACCAAACTAGGGGGATCTTAGATAGGAGCCTTCGAGTGCAATCTGCCACCACCAAGATTGGTGATATCATCCAAGGCCATGGGCTCCCTATTAGTTTGATAGAAGCTATTCATGAGCAGAAGAACATCTGGAGGCTTAACTTTCAATTCTTTCTCAACGGTGGTGGATGGAGAGTGAGACTCAACAAGGATAGGAATGGAGGAGTCAAAATTTGTAGGAAGGATAGGGTTTGGCTTAGAGGAGATTATAGGGCCTAGGGGAGGGGACATGACATGGGAGATGGGTTGAGGGGCGGTTGAAGGGGTAGTTTTCTGGAAATTCCCCTTGGGAAATTTATTTCCTCCAGAACCCGATTTGAGAAGGTAAGGTGGGGAGCCTCTGCTTTGCTTATTAAGACTAGCCTTTGATCTAACTTTCAAACCTTCAGGTATTTTCCTAGTGGGCTTGTGGTTAGCAGGAGATTTACCTGCCACATTAGTATTGATATCAATTGGCTCCTTCATACAAGTTTGATTGGCTCCTTGAGAAACAGTTTCCTCATTCAAAGGAAGGACCTTTAACGCTTCAAATCTAGATCCAGTAGCCAAATGGCTATTTCCATCTTGTTTAGAAGGGGATGACAGGGGGGCTTAGAAGGTTTGTCTTGTTTAGAAGGCTGCTTGGGGCTAGGTTTTTGTGGTTTCGGTTTTCTACTAACCAACATCCAATCCCCTCTAGAGAGCTCAGGGTTGTACCACTTCTGTTTAGGAGGAGCATTGATAGGGCGAGACTGATCAAGAGCAGGTTGAGCATCACCTTGTAGTTGAGTAGGTTTCAGGGCTTGAGGACAGGATTCACGGCGATGGCCAAATTTGCCGCAAGCAAAACAAATCATGTGCAGTCCTTCATATTGAACAGGGAAGAGTTCATCTGCAATTCTGAGTTTAGCAGATAATTCATGCCTAAGATCAATTTCAACACAAAGTCTAGCAAATTTAGTTCTCTCAGAGATTTCCCTATCACCTTCATCACTCTGTCTAATAGAGTAAGAGTCTATTTTAAGGATATTACCAAACATATTACCTATATCCCTAAGATGGTGGGATTTATAAAATTCCATGGGCAAACCTGGTATGCGAATCCAGACAGCAAGCTTCCTGAATTGATCGTTCCAAGGGTTGAACATAGGACGCCATCTCTGCACAGAGACATAGTGATCTGCCACTATCCATGGCCCTTCCTGTAACACGAACTTGTAGTCCTGTTCCTCCCACAATCTAATCCAGAGGTAACCATTCTCCAGGTCGGCATACTCACACTCCCCTTGAAGGTTCCAGAGACGGAGGAGTCTGCTAATCAGAAAACGATGACCTAGCTTTTCCCCATAAGTTTCAGGATGAGGACATTCTTCCAAACCTCGCAGTCCTGTTTATGGATTTCGCTGGCTACAGTGTAAACTCGAACCCCAGGCTCTTGTTTCCATTTCTCAGACCTCTCTTCCAAGGCCTCGTCAAACGCATCTTCCCTTTTTTGCTTTGAAATCCAGTCCTCGTCGTTGCTGTCAACATCGTTGTGCGCAGAGCAGGTCTTCATAAGGGAGTCTTTGTAGGAGCAGGGTTTCGCAGGGAGGACCTGAACTTCTGGATTCGCAGGTCCAGAAGAAGTTGCCTTCTCTTCCAGGAGATTACCCTTTTCTGGCATTTCCATCAGCGAATCAACAGCCAGGTCGCCTTTCGCTTTTTTGGTGCTTCGGAGGAGGTTATCTTCTTCCTCCCGCGATAGCTCTTTCTCTTTCGCTATGGAAAGTTTTGCCCTAGCAGAGAACAAAATGACGCACGCGTAGCTTCACGCGCTAACAACAACAAAAAAACACTTTTTTGTTGAATTTTTCCCTAACTTTAAATAATCATCCCTAATATTTAAAAATTACTTATTATATTAATTATTATTTGATATCAATTTATAAAATAATACTAATTATTTTATTTACCATTTTTATTATCATGAAATGTGGATATAATATAAGAAGAGTGAAAATTTGACGGAATATATATTGTCATGTGACGAAATCTGATATACTCGTAAACTCCTAGGTAGTGTTTGGTTGGAGACTTCTGAAAATTATCCCAGCTAAGTATAAGTGGGTTTCCTATTTCTCCATGTTTGGTTGAGGATAACATTCTCCTTAGCCATTATTCCTAGTTGCCCAGCTATTCACAGATAGTGTAAAAATGGACAAATTCACTATTGAACTTTCCCTCTCCCACCATGGTATTGTTGTGAGAATCCGGATATGTCTCTGTTATTGATGTTGGTGTTCCCTTTCTGTCCCAATTATATTTCTCAAGTTGAAGGTACGACATCTTTATCAGCAGAGAACAGAACACCTGCACATGAAGGTTCAAATGCTAAATCGTTGGCACATGGTGGTGGTTTCTTTGTTCATGATCAAATGGCAACTGATTTGGGAGTACATGAATGTTTAAGTGTTGTTCACGTGATAGATTTGCAAGCACAGGATGGTATAGAAGATCTTGTGTGACAGGTTAACGCACAAGATCTTGTGTTCCTATCTTAATGTTTTTAGAAGGATAGTTTTGTAATTTCATTAAGTTTTTACATCAAAATTTTATCTTCAACCAAACACACGTTCAGAAATTTAATTCAATTTTCCTGGTAAAATTCTGCCCAACCAAACAACTTTTTTAAAATTTTCCCATCTAACTCACTTTCCCTGCAGATCCCTAGTATTTACATTTCCATAGTATTATAAAATTTCTCCTCAACCAAACACTACCCTAACGTCTTTAATATTTATTAGATGCTGCACGTGACAGTCTCGTCATATTACCCCATAACGTGTCCCAATTTCATTAGGTTGATAGAAAGAGAAAAAAAAAGTGACACAAAAACAAATACCTTTTTTGTCCTCGGCAAATTTTATGTGCTCGCTTTAGTCCCTAACAATTAAAAAGACTATTCGTGATCCCTAAAAAATTCAAAATGGACTCATTTTAGTCCTTTTGAGGGACTAATGTGGGTTTCTTTTGAATTTGTGAAGGATCATTATTTGATTTCAACTAAAGGGGCCCATTTTGAATTTCTTAGGGACCACGAATAACATTTTTATTTGTTAGGGACTAAAGCGAGCATCGTAAAATCTGCTGATGACCAAAAAGGATATTTACTCGATAATAAAGCTCGGATGAAATCCTAATTATGAAAGCCATGGACCAGTGTTATAAAAATTGGCTTCATCCGACCGGTCGAATCGATTCAACTGGAAATTGATTATTAACCGGTCTCGTTCAATTAATTAATCGATCATATATATAACCCACTCAAGAATGATAAATCGGGTTCAATCCGTATTAACCCTAGTACTGGTTTTATGATTGTACCAATTTTTAAAAAATTTCTCTAAGCCAAAATTTATAAAATATTTTACCACATTGTATTCTTGTAATTTAAAATTAAAACTTAAAGAAAAGAGAATAAAATACTAACTAATAACTTTTTTCTTTAGAATTAATTCAACCATAATTACATCTTTAAGACGAGTTAACGCTTTTGGTATCCCCACAAGTTTAGATTTTTTGAGCTAAATATAAAACTAATATGAAGTACATGACAATTCAAAAATGAATATATTTAAGGGAAAAGTATTTCTCCAGTCACCGAAGATAAAGTTATCTCCAGTGAGCTCAAAGCGACGTCATTTTGGGTTATAAGATTAAAAATTTATAAAAATAAAGACTAATATAACCCTGTAATATATTATAATTACAAAAACACCTTGATTTCTGCTCCAAAATGACGTCGTTTTGAGCTCACTGAAGATAACTTTATCTTCAATAACCGGAGAAATCCTTAACCCTATATTTAAACATCTCCTAATAAGAGTGATATATGAGAATCCAATAAAAAAAATTTCCTTTTTACTTTACATTTCCCTTACTATTGAGCTATTACTAATTAGTAATTCAAAATACTTTAATTGTCTTCAACTCGATATCCGAACCGAGTCGGTGATCTTAGTGGATTTAATAATATTTTTACCTAAACATAACTCAGAGATCCTCATAAAAATATTCGATGTTAATCATAATCAACCCCTCAGACGCAATAAACAATGCAACACTCACATCCAACAAAGTATGGTCCTATGCACTTAAAATCCGTCCACATGTCGCATACTTTATATGCAAAACAAATTTCAAAAGAAGAAAAACTCAACCTTTCATCACCATACCTCAAATAAAAGGAGTACTTTCACAAGCACCAAGTAACCTAACCTAGCCGTCCATAAAGTGAACATTAAAATCAATGACCAGGATAAAATATGGTTGACCTATTGAACAAGTAACTGACTATAGACGATTTTTTATTATTTGGTTTCCCAAGTATTTGAAATTTCTCAGATAGCAATTTTTTAAAAGAATCCAATGACCAATTTACTTTTTTAAACAGTAAACCCCGAATCCAGCAGCAGCAAATTGCTACTTGTTTTGTAGTACAGGATAAAGTCTTTTCTAATAAAAAAAATTTATCCATGTTAAATTTTCTGTTTTCTTTAAATTGGCGAAATTGGAACATTAATTCAGTTTATAATTGTATTTATAGGTGAATTTGTCATACAATAGAAATAAAAGGTATGTTTCTGGTATGGGCAGAGTATGTTGATATGATAATGATTGAGTAGACAATAGTATAGATTAGAATCTTTAGAAACCTTACTAGCCTTTCACTAGCTGAGGATGTATGCGACAAGGAAATTTTTAACATGTTCCAGGACCATGGTAGTCCTCCTATTAAGGGAGTGACACATAGAATTTTTTTCTCCCTCCTCTCTACTCAATCTCTCATTCACACTCTTTCCTCTGCCCCACCCAATATTTTGTGGGCCGGAAGCGCCAAAATAAATCTCATGTGACAATGAGGTGTATTGGACTCAGTTATGAGAGATGTGGCAATATGGGTTGAACCCGGCGGGTCAACCCGCCAAAATGGGGCGGGTTGGATTGAGGTTTTCAACCCTTAAACCCAACTCAACCCGCCCCGCCTAGAAGTGGGTCAAAACGGGTTCAACCCGCCGATGGGCGGGTTGAACCGCATGGTTATAATTTTTTTATTTTTATTTTACAATTAGGGTAGTATTTCATTAGTCCTTAAGTTTTTATGATATCCAAGTTTTTTTTTAGTACTTCTTATAAAAAATAAAGAATAACAATTTTATTTTTGACAAATGTTATTTATATATAAGTTCCTAAAGAATGTTTGACAAATATTAATATACATTTAAGATTGAGACTAAAAAATATAGAGAAGTGTGAAATAAAATAAAATAATATTCAAAAAATTCACAAAATATAATTTATTTTTAAATTTTAATTATTTTTTTTAATTGACGGGTTGGTGGGTTGACCCGCCAACCCATCATAAAACGATGTGGATTCATTTTTTCAGCCCATATTTTGTGGCGGGACGGATCAACCCAAATTGCCACCCCTAGTTATGACTATGATCGAGATTCAGCAAAGTAATGACGAGCTTAGATATGGAAAAAGATAATTCATTGAGAGATACTCAATCCTCTATTTACAAGATGGGAGATTTTCTTTCAGAATATAAAGTGTGATGCCATAAACATTTTAGATCTGTTGGCACCATTATGGCATGAGACTTCGTGACCCCTAATGTTGAAAAGGTTATGTGTGTATGAAAAATGTAAGAGAACACATCTACTATGGAGTCATACGCTTCAGACATGATGTGTTCAAGGCCTTCCCCGATAACCATATGAAACTAACTCGGCAACGTCATCCGATCAATTGAGCACAATAGATATGCATGTTCATGCTTGCTTTGTCACGTAAGGTAAACAATGTCTGCAGTCAAATCATAAGTGTCCTTTTTAGAGGAATGGAAACCGTTAAGAAGACACTCTTTTTAGAGGAATGGAAACCGTTAAGAAGACACTGATTCTATTTGAATTTAATTTAATTTTTTAATTATTCAAAATTGTTTTGTAATATAAATTTTAAAAATTAATAAAATTATCTCCTATAAACATATAAATAAAATATAAGGTTTATATAGGAAAAAATGGAGAAATAAAAAATATAAACCCAGATATAAGAAATAAAACCATCTTTAATAACATGACAAATATTAATCTCAAATATTATTAAGGATTTAATATTTTTTATATTGTTAAAAAAAATTATTTCCTGCACACACAAGAAAAGATAAGACTATAGGCCAAGGCCACACCACTTTTATGTAATATGAGAAACAATATACCCTGTTATTAATTAATGGAACTCTGAAATTATAAAACCGATACCACAAATGTAATAAAATTACCAAATATTTTTTTCTCTTCAATTTGACTCCTGACAGTTTTCACAAAATTTACTAAAACCTAAATTGATTTTAGAAATAAATACCCAACAACAGCATAATATAATTTTTAATGAGTTAATAGACTACCTGTGGGTTCGACAACTACTAAAAGAACTCTGTAACTTGAGGGTCAATTGTAAAAAGAATTACTCAGTGGTTTTTAAAAGGATAAAAAAATTATGACTTTTTAATGAGTCGCTTAAACAGGGAAAATTTCATAGACTTGGCATCTAGTTGGTGCACAGGTTAATCTACCCAAGAAAAACCCTACCTACCCACTTTAATAGCACTAGTCCACAGTACAGGGTTGCCATGCCATCAAGAAACATAATTAACACCCACCCCGGATCTTGAATTATATCATTCAAAGCATCAAAGCAATCACTAGTTTAGTTCAAAATCTCCTCAAGAAAGATTGCAAAAAAATCCAAAAACAGGACCACACCACACCGGGCCCTGGAAAACTGTTGCAGCAGAGTGACAATGCACAAAGTAATAGCAAGTAACAGCAAAGAAAGAGGATAAAAAGAAAAACAACATTGCATTTATAAATTGGAACATGAAAAGATAACCAGTACAATTCAAGGTTACACCATAGAAGCATAATAAACTTCACTATATCTTAACCATCTGCAGTAAATATTCAACTGCGGAGATCACCTCTAATTATTCCTTCAAAAAGATTATCACTTCAACCTTTTGGCACTGGACAACAGGAAATCACTGACATGCTTAACTTGGTAAGGAAATTGAAAACAAACAAAGCTACTGGTTTGGTTGCTATATAAACCATCTGGCTTTTTTCAAAGGAAACCGGAGTAAAATGGAAAAAGGCAAAATCCTGAAACGGGGCGTTTTGGAAGAAAAATACATAAACTCAACAGGATTGAATTTTAGCCCAAAGAGAGACTTGTTCACCTCTCCTGAAGCTCTGTAGTAAAATAATGAATGGCAATTATTTTCTTTAAAAAAAATAGAATATTTTGCAGCCAACCCTCCTTTTCTTTCACTACATTTCCTCCTGACTCTCTCCCCAAAAAATTTCACCAAAAGAATATGTACCTTTGGAAATTAAATACCTATCTCAACAAGATGTAAAGGGTCAATTTGATTAGACTACAAGCTGATCCAGTTGCATTTGCTCGAGCCAAGCTCCTAAAACAGAATGATCAACAGATTCAACTTCTGAATTGGAATTCAATCCATCAGCGGATGCAATAGGGCCAGAAGATGCAAACTTCTCTTTCATCACCTCGGGTGGGGACTCCTTCACCAGGGATTGGACCCAGGATAGATCAGGCTCTTCCTCATTGTTTTTAAGCTCAAATGAGGAGGTTCTTCGCATTTTTTGACCTAGCTCAGCTCCATTGACTGACCAATCAACTTTTCCATTAGGAGATCCCCACTTAGACCAAGGGTTTGCAGGGGAGCCAACAAATGAGGCGGGATTGTTGACACCAAGATCCCTTGAACTAAAACTCCGCAGTTGTTGCTGCTGTTTCTCACGCTGGGCAAATGCAGATATACGAGAGCTCATTGGAGAGATTGGTTCAACACTTCTTGGTGACATCCTTCCAGGAGAAGAGACCCCAAATGAAGCCTGTAAAAGTGGGTGCTCAACATTCTTGGGAGACAGCACATTAGTATTTATAGGTGATAACATACTTTGAAGCTGTTGAAACTGATTCATAACAGCTGATTTGTGTGTAGGGGAAAAAATAGAACCCCCTGCTGGCTCAGAATACCGGGGAGATGAAGAAATTTCAGCAGAAAAGAGCTCTTCCAGATTTGATGGTGTTAGTGTCTTAGACCTACAAGATCGACCCACTGAAACAGCACCAGGACGAGGCTGTAAGAAACAGCTCAGGTCATTCAAAAGCTGCTGTTGGCCATCAAAATCGGGCAACATATTCAGGTCTTCAGGTGGAATGTCACGAGCACTGAGAGAAGACCTCAAGCGACTAGATTGAGGATTGCTTCCTGGTAAATGAAGAGATGGCACATTTGCCTGGGCCCAAGCACCAGATGAGAGTGAGATGCCATTTGCGGATGGAGACATCGGCTGGGCAAAGTGGGATGGAGACATGGAAGACACTGACGAAGGTGAACCAGGAAAAAGGCTCATTGCAGCAGCCATGTCCATGACATGAGCAGAGGCAGAAGAACGTGGCGAAGGGACAGCAGATCCAGTAGACACATACAGTGGACGCAGTTCCTCTGCAGTGTGAGCAAAAAAACACACCCTTCTATTGCAGCTAGTTCCATCTTTGCAGAGGCGTGTTCGATACTGAGCTGGGTGTAGCCAGCACTCAAACACTCCGTGAGCATATTCACACATATCTCCGCGTCTACAAGCCCCTTTCCGAAAATCAGGGCATGGCACACAACTGTAGTGGAACTTTCTGGGGTCTCTCCTACGAGCATTCTCTCCAGGATGAACAAATGGACACTCAGTCCAATCATGAGAGTATGCACGTGAACAAGGACGGACCTTGAATGAAAACATACGAAATTCATCTGTTGCGTATATGCTGTTTTTAATGTCAGGAAGTGATGGATCAATTGGGTATTCTTTCTTCTCTGATAGAGAGTTAATAGCTGCATCAGCAAACTTTGAAGCCACAGGAGAAGGTGGTGAGGCTGAAGGAGAGTATGGAATCCCATTTTCAAGTGAAGATAAATGGGCAGGGGAACTAGGACTGGAAGAACTAAATGATACCGGAAGGGAGAAGTCACCAACAGATTCATCAGATGCACCCTCCGAAAGAAGTTCCTCAAGACTAGCTTTCATGGCTTGCAACTTGGGAGGAACAGTAATAACATCAACAGGACGATTTCCATTAGCATCAACGCAATTAAGATCAGCACCAGCCAATAACAGAAGCTTCACAGCATCAACTGCATTAACAGACCCACCAGAAGCAGCACAGTGAAGGGCAGTGCTTTTATTCATCCCACAGGAGAAATTTACATCTGCCTCGGGACACGAGAGTATAAACTTCAGAACATCGATGCTACCATAGGTAGCAGCAACCATCAAAGGAGTTCTATGCTCAAGAACAATTTGTTTGGAACCATTTTGACGAACATACCAGGTCCCAATTTCATTAATTGAAGAAGCTTCCTTCTCTAAAAGTAGCTGAAAACCTTCAATATCATTGTTAGAAGCAAGTTCCAGTAAACTGGAAAAAGAATCTTCACTATTAACAGTTAGAGTTTTCATATTGTTAATGTTAGTTGAAACTTGAACAGCTGATGAAGAAGACGAATCTGAAAGAGAGTTTGATTTCTTTGGACCACTGCACATGCTTCAGTTAACTGGACCAAAACACAATCATGAAAATTTTAAACAACTATTGGTCACAGATAAACTTTTCAAGAAAAAAATAATAATAAACAAATCTGCCAGAGAAAGAACACAATTACACAAACGACAAAAATGAAAATGTTACCTCTAGAGACTTTGGATTCTAACAACAGGTTAAGCAAATATATATACACACACACACAAAGACATATATACATATATATATATATATATACATATATATATATATATATATAAAGTATCTCTTTACAAACTTTTTGTACAAATAATTACACTAAATATGACGGATCATATGCTCTTAAATCGATTATACTAGTGTAATTTGTAAAAAATATATATATATATATATATATATATATTATATATTACAATAAAATTATTTAATAATAACAATAAATCATAAGACGGCACAGCATCTATTAAAGTATTAACAAATCAGTAGCTGGAAATAACATATAAATGCATTACTTCACCCCTAAGTTAATGACACAACCACAGGAAGAAAAAAAAAGTGAAAACAGATCCAAGATAAATCTAGAATCATCTTAAACAGAATGATGTTAAAGTTAGCCATAATAACAAAACAGTCGCAAAAATAAAATAAAATAAAATCGAAAAGGAAAAAGATGAGAGTGAAACTTTTTCTCATCTAAGGGGGGAAAAAATACCACACCTCTTACTAACATCAGGGATCTACACGAGTAGAAGAATTACACAAAGATTTTCAACAAAAATTAAGGGAAAAAAGTGAAATTTAGTATGATCGTGTAAACTTTTAAATTCAAAACATCAGTTATAACCGATCATAAAAAAATGAAATTCCTAAAAGCGTGACTTTCTTTTCATATCTGCAATAAATATTCATCAGGTCAGAAAAGAGACTCACCGATTACAGGCTGAGGAGGTGAAGATCATCTTGGAAAATCGAAAGAATTTGCAACGAAATCAGAATGTGAAAAGATAAAATGTGAATAGTCGAACAGTAACAAGCAAAAGAGATCTGGAACAGATAAGAGTTAAGGCTTCACTCTCCATCGATGATGCCGAGGGAACATGGGAGAAGAGTTTGGAAGGGAGGAAGAGAGAGAAAGTAGTGTTTGGAGAGAGAGAGAGAGAAAGTAACGTCTCGAAATTGAAATGGAAATGAAATGCAGGAAAATTTAGGGCGAATTTAAGAACAATTGCTAAATGAGAGTGAAATGGTGCTGAAATACACGCCAAATGAAGTCCAAATGAAGTCTCTGGACTGGATCTTCGGGAACCGGATAGGTCGGTCGGAGGGAAAGTAGGGATTGAAACGGATTGCAACGAGAGAGACCGGTTGTACCGGTTAACCGGTGTGAGTGGATTTATTCGGAAATAAAAGTGGAATGAAATGCGGACTTGGAGTCCGCCAATAACAGATTGACTTGTGTTCCAATGATCGGAAAGTAAGGACAGTGGTCAATTGTGATAATTGTTTGTCAAATCGAAAGGGCACCATAACAAAAAGAGTTTTATTACTTGGTAGTTAACGAGCACGGTGTTATGACAATTATATCAAAAATGATCGTGTTATATAAATTTATTTTATGTGATAGAATTTTTTTGTTGTTGTGGGTCTCATAAAATATTATATGTAGAAAAATTTTTATGATTATATTAAACGATAGATGATAAATTCTAAATAGTAAAACCGACTTCCTAACAAAAAAACTACCGTATATTTGATTATGTTTTGATTTTTTTGTTTTGGAAATTATTTTATAAAATAGTTTATAAGAATTGATTTTCAGAATAAAAAAAAATTTGTTCGGTAAACTTGTTTTGAAAAAAAATTTAAAAGTTAAAAAAAAAATGTGTTTGATAAATTTGTTCTAAAAACATGTTTTTCAAATAAAAAATAAAAAACTTGTTTGATTGTTAATTTTTTTTAACTTATTTTAATATTTCTTTACTTTAATGGATGGAACGCAACGTTTCATCGTGGATAATGCTCTCAAAGAAAGACCAGGGCATGCTGTTAGATGAAGTACTCTCTGATTAACATATAAGAACATTGCAGCAAATAGTGTACACTTGCTATGAATAGAAGACCTTGGTTAATAGTGCATTAGGATTCAACAAAATGCACCAAATCCATGCAAACAATGTACGCTTCCACATGGCCTTTCCCTAAGATATGAAGCATTATCAATAATGGAAACACAAAGAGCATGTAGCAAGTGCATTAGCTAGATAAACAATGATTCCTTTTTGTTGATTAGAACCATAAAACAAACCATCAACAAATGAATAAATGATCAATATACTGCAACTAGATAAGGAGAAAAAACAAAAACTGCTTTGTGTACGTTTCCATGTTTCCAAATTACAAAGCAACATTAACTTCCTTCGGTACTAACAATGCAAGCAAAAGCAATGGGAGCAATAGCAGCATGCAATTACAAAACAACACGAACTTCCTTGATAGTAGTAATCTAACATGGGGTTGGTAGAGTCAAGTCAAGTGGCGGATCCGGGCTTAAATTTCAGCCTCGGCAAAAAAATTATATGTGTATTTATTTTTTTAGTCTTAATTAGTTCATATCATAATATATTTAAAATTGGGAATGATTCGTTTAAAAAAAATCTTACAAATTTTTGCAAATTATATTATATACTCTTGAAAATAGATAATGTAACCTAGTGTACTTTCGGGAGTAGATAATGTAGTTTTTAAACAAAAAATACCTAAATATAACTCTCCTCATTTAAATTAAATTAAATACAGAGCACCTGAGCAGACAATACTAAGAAGAATTATAATTTTTAATTTTACTAAAAATATTTTTTTTATAAAAGTGAAAATTGAACACATAACCTAATACAACTTACCAAAATCCCTACCAAAAATATTTTAAGCTTTAGACAAGGCCAAGTTATAAATGGTAGCTGATAGCACTTAAAGCTATTTCAGGATAACAAATAGCAAAAGTAAAAGGCTATCTCTCTTCGAGGGGAGATAATTCCTCCTAAACCAGAAATACTGGAAAATGCAAATTCTTCTTATTCATCAAGGTAAGATACATAGGCATATATAGCAATACTCTCTCACCAATAACAGAAAAAGCAACACACACTGTCCACTACATACTCAATACTTTCTCACTCCTATAACAGAATGCAAACAGCAAAACAGAAAATTAGATCCTAACAGTATCATTGACACACCCTTGAGTCATGCACATTACACCTCATAGTCCCTTAACCATTTAGGCCTTACCTTACTCCTCTTAGACATTCTAACCTTTGGACTTGGTAATTGGTCCATTGTGTCACCATCCCAATTCATATCAGTATCCATTGGGCCTTGGTCCCCTTCTATAACAGGCTTATGCATAACCTCGCTAGCACGGACACGCAAAAAGTTTGAAATTTTGCGTGTCGGACACGTGTCCGACACGGACACGTTCCGACACGCTCGGACACTCGTCCGACACGCGGTCAACATTTGGGGACACGCGGTCAACGCTCGGACACGCTCGGACACGTTTTTCGGACACACAGTCAACTTTTTCGGACACACGGTCAACGCTAGGACACGCTCGGACACGTTTTTTTTGTTTCTTTTTGTTTTTTTTTAATTTTTTTAATTTTGTTAACTAAATATAAAAATAATAATTTATAAATTGATTTTTTTCTGTTACGAAATTTTACATGAAAAATTAACAAAGTACGAAAAATTATTTATATTTATATTTATGTTATGAAATTTAAATATTTGATTGGTTATATGATTTATTATGGATTTTTATATGTATTAGATATAAATTATATTATATATATTAAAAAATTTATTTAATATTAAAACGTGTCCCAACGTGTCCAAATATGACATTTTTTAGAATTAACGTGTCGGCGTGTCGTGTCGTGTCGTGTCGTGTCCCGTGTCCGTGTCCGTGCATCATAGTGCATAACATCCGCTACCCCTTCAGCAAACACCTTGTCCTCAAGGTGCAAGGTTGGATAAGACTTCAAGATATCATCGAGCAGCTCCCAAGTAGAATCTTCTGGATACAACCCTTCCCATTGTATGAGTACCTTTTCCTGACCAGTATTAGAGTCGATTGTGGAATCCAAAATGGCCAAAGGTTGGACAATGGGTTGATTTGAGAAAGCCGTAGCAGGTAAGGCTAGTGGAACAGCATGAGGATCTTGATGAAATGGCTTAAGAAGAGAAGCGTGAAATACCGGATGAATCTTAGATTCTTGGGGCAAATCTAATTGGAAAGCAACCGGAGCAATGCATTTAATGATTTGGAACGGGCCATAGTACCGCTTTGCCAATTTGTGATTAACTCGTTGGGCCACCGATTGTTGCCTATAAGGTCGAAGTCGCACCAAAACCATGTCATTCAGCTTGAATGTGTGATCTTGCCTATGTTTATCAGCAGCCAACTTCATAGCATTTTGGGCGCGGATCAGTTTTTGTTTGAGTTGAGCTAAGGTAGCCTCTCTAGTACTCAATTCAGAATCAACAGCCTCTATATTACTAGTACCAGCAACATAATTTGGTAGTGAGGGAGGTTCACGGCCAAAAACAATCTGAAAAGGAGTAAACCCGGTGGCAGAGTGGACAGAAGTGTTATAACACCATTCAGCCCAATGTAAAAAACGACCCCACAACTTGGGTTGAGTATGAACATATGCGCGTAAGTATTGTTGCAAAACGCGCTTTAGCACCTCTGTTTGGCCATCACTTTGTGGGTGATAGGCAGAGGACATCCTCAACTTAGTGCCACTTAGTGCAAATAGCTCTTGCCAAAATTTACTCATGAAGACAGGGTCCCGGTCAGAAATTATGCTCTTAGGCATACCATGTAGGCGACAGATCATATGACTGAATAATTCAACCACTTTCACAGCTGTAAAATGGGTAGGAAGCATCCCAAAATGACCAGCCTTGGACAAGCGATCCACGATCACGAAGATGACAGTAAAGTTTTGGAAAGAAGGCAACCCAACAATGAAATCCATTGCAATATCCTCCCATACTGATGTTGGTGCCGGAATTGGCTGTAAGAGCCCTTTGGGTCGAGTGGTGGGAACCTTAATCTGTTGACAAATGAGGCAATGCTGGACAAAGTGAGTGACATCCTTCAACATGTCATGCCAGTAAAAATTTGTACCCAACCGAGCATATGTTTTCTTAATGCCCATGTGTCCACCCGATGGAGAAGAATGGAACTTTTTTACCAAAAAAAAAAAAAAGGGAGAAGAATGGAACTCTTCCAAAAATAATTGTTTTAAGGCTGACTTCGCAGGTACAAAAATACGACCTTTGTAAAATAACACAACTTGGCCTAAGGAGAAACCCGGATGAGCAAGAGGATTGTGAACCAAGTCTTGCATTATTTTGACCAACTCAGAGTCCTCGGTACACTCCTTTTTGAGTTTATGTAACACATCAAACTGAGGTACCGTCAAGGCAAGAAGTTGGGAATCCACCTCGTGCAATCTAGAGAGGGCATCCGCGACATTATTCTCCGGACCCGGCTTATATTTGATCTCATAATCGTAGCAGAGCAGCTTGGAAAGGTAATATTATTGATCTGGAGTCTGAATAGTTTGAGTCATGAGCTCCTTTAAACTGCGGTGGTCGGTGTGAATAGTAAATTTTTTGCCCAACAAGTAGTGTCGCCACTTCTTAACAGCTTCAACTTTAGCATGTGATTCGCGAACGTATGTAGAGGCAGCTTGCAACTTCCCACAGAACTTTTTGCTGAGATATCCGATGGGATGTCCACGTTGTAGGAGCACAGCCCCCATGCCAGTGCCTGAGGCATCAGTCTCGACAGTGAATGTTGCAGTAAAATTAGGCAATGCCAACACTGGAGATTGAGTCATTGCATGCTTGAGCAATTCAAAGGCAGTTTGGGCTGCTGGAGACCACAGAAACGAATCTTTCTCCAGTAATTCTGTTAGAGGGGCAGCAATGGAGGCATAACCTTGGACAAATCGGCAGTAGAACCCTGTTAACCCCAAAAATCCTCGTAATTGCTTGATGGATTTCAAGTCTTGTTGGATGTGTAGCTGGGATTGCAAAATTTTTGCTAGGGTGGAGTCTGTGGACTCAGAAGAAACAGGGTGACCGGTCATAGTGAAAGGAAATAAGGCTCAATGAAAGCGCCAATGATAGCACTTAAAGCTATATCAGGATAACAAATAGCAAAAGTAAAAGGCTATCTCTCTTCGAGGGGAGATAATTCCTCCTAAACCAGAAATACTAGAAAATGCAAATTCTTCTTATTCATCAAGGTAAGATACATAGGCATATATAGCCATACTCTCTCACCAATAACAGAAAAAGCAACGCACACTGTCCACTACATACTCAATACTTTCTCACTCCTATAACAGAATGCAAACAGCAAAACAGAAAGTTAGATCCTAACAGTATCAATGACACACCCTTGAGTCATGCGCATTACACCTCATAGTCCCTTAACCATTTAGGCCTTACCTTACTCCTCTTAGACATTCTAACCTTTGGACTTGGTAATTGGTCCATTGTGTCACCATCCCAATTCATATCAGTATCCATTGGGCCATGGTCCCCTTCTATAACAGGCTTATGCATAACAGTAGTCCGAGCCAAATCATAATTTTTACCCGGGCCAAATTGTAACAGCCCATTGTAAACCGGTATTGTTAGCATTAATTATGATATTAAGCGCAGTTACAATCACATCAATTCATTTATAAAAATGCGAGTAAACTTTTTACGATTATTACGCGAACAGTTAAAACATAAAAAGCGTAATAATTAAAAGCTGTGATCGCAACTGTAACACTAGCGGAAGACTTACTTAAATTGTTTGTACACTTTAATCTACTACATACAAGACACTAAGGGGTTCCCATAAACCCACTTAGCCAATTTCTCACTTTTACGTTTTTACCACTTAACTGGACTTGCTAATTTGTTTTTCTACGAACACAAAATAAAAATCCAAACTTAAACTCCAGGTTATCTTTTTTCCTTATTCACTTATCTTACTAACAAGCTATCACACACTCGATTCCGAGCTCGTGAGCTCCGGTTATCGCCGTTTGAAGATGGACAAACAACATTGCCTACCAACTCCAAAACAGCCTAAAACCTACAAACTTCATGGAATAAACTGTACCTAACCGCCCAACCAATGACTCTCAAACTTTTACACCATAAACTAGACACCTCAAACTTCGATTTGATATATCGTATGCTTAATTTGACCAAGTAACGAAGCGGGAATTAATTTCTCAAAACTACCTCAAATCTGCCAACTAAAACGGGACAGAACAGGGCAGTATGTGACAACAGCCCCCATGGGCTGCGCACACCACCAATGAACCTAAGTTTTTGACACACCGTAGGGGACATCTTAAGCTTCAAAATGGCATATGGAACGTCCCAATCGGACCACTATGGAGAGAGATACGCTCCTCCAAAGTTCACCCAAAAACTGCCAATTCTACAGAAAATTCGCTAGAGTTTCCTTTGTATTTCCTAAAATCCCCAAATTTGCATAACCTGTTTAACACCACTAATACACCTGAAATCCAGAAAAATTCAATGGATGGCACACACAAGGTCCAACAACGCCTTGGAGCACTTAAAACATAAACAGTTTAATTTCAATTCCTTTATGGTTTCAATCACTAACATTAATTTCATGCATAAACCATAATGCAGATAATCATAAACCTACAATAGGCCTAACCCCCTTCCATCATATTACATACATCCATGGTATATTTACAATACTGGATTACATTTACATTTACAACTTTAACTTTAAACTACAAATATTTACATATTACAACATCACTTGCCAAATACATTCATAACTAAAATGACATGAAAACTAAACTTAGCCAAAATAACATGAACATAATGCTAATGGACCCCTCCTACATACATATACATGTTCATGCTCTAAGTCTAGCCTGGGCCAAATGGCCACCAAAAAGTACACTATACACCACCGCTCCACTCGTCATCATGCGGGCTTCTTGCCCGCTGCTCCGTGTCCACTGGTACATCCTGAAATAAATGCCCCGAGACGGGGTGAGATATACGGATATATCTCAGTAACCAAGAGGTTCTGGAGAAAACTCCGCCCAATGGTTCACTTCGATGTATACAAATAGCATAAAAACAACACCACTGTTATAAAATGGGATAAAGCAAGGGATTTAGAGAAAAGGGAAATATATCAGAAACAACTACGACATGCGGGATGGTAGCTACCAATACCACGTCATGTCCTCGGCTATACGCCTATGGGTACTACCCCTGGCGTGTTCATAGAACAACCCACCAAGGTACCCCTTCCAACCATATACACCCGAGACAACCTAGTGTGCTCCTATCCGGATAACACACCACGACCCTGGGTCAACTGGAACTCCCTCTCGGAGACCTATCCAGTGGCAGTCCGGAAACACTTGCCCGAAGGCTAAAAAATATCTACTAGCCAGAGATCTGGTACATAAGTACCCACTGTGATAATGCACATGCATGCTCATGTTGTTCTACACTACTCATACACACTTCCTACCGTTGCCATCAACTATCAAGGTGGAACACAAAAAGGGGAACAAGCCCCAGTACCAAGAGGTTACTTTTTTTTTTCTTTCACAGAGCTCCGCAGAACTCCACTTGCAGCTTGATTAACAGGGAACGCCTACACAGAGGACAATTCCACACACTTAGAACTTTGAATCCACTCATGAATTTCAACATACATGTGTAAACCACATCACTTACCTCAATCCACTTGATCCAGGACCAAGGGCAATCCACTGTTTCACTGTTCCAAGTCTATGTCCACGTACGGCAACCTGTACCACCTTGCACAGCCGTCAGTTTCAGTCACAATACGTCAAAATGCAAAAACGTCAAATTCCTCTTCTCTCCCCCTAAGGTTCGGCCATAATAGGGTTATTTTGGGTTTTATTTTTCTAAATTTTCTTTCTCATTTTATTTCACTTACTTAGGTTACCCAAAGGCTAGTTCAATCGCCGTTTTTCGGTTTTACGACTTTTCGAATTAATTATTACACTTTAGGCACATTTTGCCACTTTCAACACTTATTATTTTTACATTGATTCTTCCATATGCCAATCACCACACAACCCATCTAATAACTTTTCCATCACACAACACAACACCAAAGTGTTCTAAAACATCCATTTGCTCAATTGTACATAAATGGCCTAATCTTGGTTAGTCCAACCCAAGGATTTCCACTCAATTCCTATGGCCCACAACTCACATAATCACTTCCTAACATCATATAATCACACTACAATTCACTATACCACACATTAACACAAAACTCAAAAATTCCATTTCATGCACCAATTTTTCCTAAGTTAAAAATCCATTTTTTTGGCTTAAAATTTTCATTGCATTTCTAGCAGTAATACATCATTCTAAGACATTATCATCTAATAGACATTTTCCATTTGAGCTCTCTAACACCACATATCACAAAATCCCTCTTTAGGGGCAATTATCACAACTCAAAATTTAACCAATGAAATGTTGAAATAACTCACCCAATTGCACGGTATATGGCTCCACCTAAGTATACTCCACCATTGGAGCATTTAAATCAACATGATCACCCTTTTCTCCAAGCAAACCGCGGCCTAAATGGGCATGGATCTCATCACACACTCAATTTCAAGGCTAAACAAGACTACCAATGGGTTTAGGAGGTTTTTTCCATCAAGATTCAACACAAACTTTGTTGAATTTGGTTGAGAATTGGTTGGCTTGTGGCAAGGAGCAATTTGCGCAAAAATGGAGGCACAAGGGCTGTTGGCCGCGGGTGGGGGAGAAGAACGGGTGGAAAATGAAGGTGAACAGGGACATGTAAGTGTTTTATTAACTTTAAGTGGGTACCGGATCCCACGTGATTTAAAACTCACCCGAATTTCCCTCCGGTCATCACTAAAATTCACTATTTAAAAACCTAATGAGAAATTATAATTTTTCATCTTAACAAAATCCTTTAATTTTACTCTTTCAGATAAATTTGGAGCTTTCCGGTTGTTCGGAAAAACACCACTTTAAGGTACAGCGCGCTCCGTTGACAAACTTCCACAAATTGACTTAAATCCCTCAAATATTATCAGAAATCATATTTCCTATTTCTATGGACCATTTAAAGTCAATATTTGAAATCTAGAGCTCAAAATTCCACTGGCACATTTTACGGTGCAATCTGACTGCGGTATTTTTACCTACGAAAAACACTATTCACTGATTTTTCTGAAACTTGCCTATCCACTCAATTTTTCGTTCTGAATCCATTTCCAGGCTTATTTTTGTCATCTGAGACCTCCTGCTCAATTTTTTACCTTCCTAGGGTTGCGTGTTGGCTAATTACCGTTTTGCCCTTTCTTTGTATTTTGGCCTATTCTTTGGGATTTTCACTAATCCTTCACTTAATTTCTCACTTAACACTTTAATTACTTATTTTAGAATTGTGAGGTGTTATACAAATTATATATCATCATGTAATTATATATAATAAGTATAATTTGTTAAAATTTAGCCCGGGCCGAGGCCACACCTACCATGCACGTGGCCGCCACTGGTCAAGACGACATTAAATGGTATCAGTATCTCAACACCCCAATTTTTATGGGAAACATAGTGCAGAATCAAACAACTCAGTGTATCTACAGTCATGAGAATAAAGCAGAAAAAGGTTTCATTACAGACAAAACAAGTACTAATCGATGTAATATTTACTTATCTCTTTTCACAAGACATTATTAATTAATTAGTTAAAGTAATTATCAAATATTTAAATTTAGAATTTGAATTTATAATTTAAATTTTGAACTTAAATGTTTGAACGATTGAATTTAAATGTTTGAATTCGAATTTGAATTGGCTATGAAAAGTTATTTTATAACAAAAGGATAAGATAAGATCTTGTTGGAACAAATCCCAAGTATCAAGAGGAGATCTTTGAACCTCATCCAAGGCTGATTTGGGGCGCTAGTTTTGGGTTGTTATGAGTGTCATCTAGTCAACCAAATAAGCTCCAATCAGATTTGGTTTGTTGAGAGAATAAGTGAGTGAGTTTGTTCAAGTTTGAATGCAACTACTCAACGTATTTGGACTCTTTTTGGGCTGAATAGGGCGCTGCATATGGCTGGCTATATGATGGTCTTTAAGTCAGATTTTTGACTAGGTTTAGACTTAATCTCATGAGGATAAGATAAGAGGTTGTTGGCTAGATTGGATTTGCAACAACTCCACTTTTTCCTCTCCATTTGTGCGCCAATTTAAGTCAGATTTTTAGTGAAAAAAAAATATGATTTACTTATTGCTCTCTTTCATCTCCTTTGGTCATCCTTTTGTTAGGTTTTTCTTAAGAGAGTTTTGAAGAATAACCTAGCCACTTCTCATCAAATCCATGCGCCACTTTTGTGAAGATTTAAGCTGAAAATTTCACTCATCTAAACACATTAACCTTGCCTCTTTCTTCACCTATTGGACGCCTAGCCAGTCTTCTTTGTGGTGTTCGATTGGTGGTTTTCAAGAAGGGTTCTTGCATCTTGACGTAGGGTGGTGTGGATCAACGTTAGAGGGTTTGAACCTTTCAAACCTTACATTGATCACCTTGGAGTTTTAATCACGAACAAAGGTATCATCTCATCCTAGAGTAAGTATCTTGATTGGTATATGTGTTTCCGCCTTGAAAATTTTTGTTTTTCATCCTCACATGCCATCGATCTTCAAGGCCATTTTCTTTCATATTCAAGACATCTTAAAGACCAAAGTCCGGATTGCTGTCCGACGTGAAGAACCCGACCCTCCTCTTTGAGCTGAAGCAAGTGAGAAAATCAAGAGAATGAAGAAGATGATGAGAATGACCAATGTACTGAAGACCGAGGTCCTGAGGACCGAGATGCTGAAGTCCAAGATGATGAGATTTGAGATGAGCATGATGAACCATATTCTCAACCTGAAGAACAACCTAGACACTCTACGCGAGTGAGACGACCTTCGACTAGGTACCCACCTGATGAATACACCATTGTTGCTGAAAATGATGAACCTCAAAATTATGATGAGGCTGTGACGAGCTCGGATAAGGAAGAATGGGATAAAGTAATGCAGTACGAGATGAAGTCCTTACACGAAAATCAGACTTATGAATTGATCAATCTGGCTCAACGAAGACGAGTTATGATGAATAAGTGGGTTTACAAAAGCAAACATTAAGAAAATGACCATAAGCCAATATACAAGTCCGGATTATGGTGAAAGGCTGAAATCAAAAGAAGGGAGTAAACTTTGAGGATATATCCTCTCCTGTTGTAAAAATGACTTCGGTCCGAACCGTGTTAGCCATGGCGGCTTCGATGGACCTTGAAGTGGAACAAATGGATATGAAGACGACATTTCTTCACGGCGACCTTGAAGAAGAGATATATTTGGAGCAACCAGAAGAACTTTGAGCTCTAGGACAAGAAGACTTGGTATGTTGTTTGAAGAAAAGTCTATACGGCTTGAAGCAAGCATCTCGAGAGTGGTACAAGAAATTTGAATCTTTCATGACTGATCACAAGTTTGTGAAGATAGAAGCCGGCCACTGCATATTTGTGAAAAGGTATAAGGCTGGAGATTTTTTGATTTCGCTCTTATATGTTGACGACATGTTGATTGTAGGGCAAGACAAAAGGAGGATAGTTGCCCTAAAGACGGCGTTAAGCTCATCTTTCGCAATAAAGGACCTTGGCTCTGCAAAGTATAGACTCAGAATCAAGATAATTTGAGACCGACCTAGAAGGATACTATGGCTAAGTCAAGAAAAATACACAGAGAATATTCTGAAAAGATTTAGCATGGACAAAGCCAAGACAATGAGCACCTCCGTAGCCGGACACATAAAGCTAAACCAGAAGCAATATTCGAGATCAGATGAAGAAAATGATGAGATATTGAAGATCTCGTACCAATTCGTTGTCGGAAACTTGATGTATGCAAGGATATACGAATGCTAATTTAGGGGGAGATGTTGACTCAAAGAAGTCGATGACGAGATACTTGATGATATTCGCAAGATGAGCTGGCAACCAAAATTGCAGAAGAGTGTAGCACTTTCGACGATCGAGGCTGAGTACATAGTCGCGACTGAGGCAAGCAAATAAAGATGTGGATGAAGAAAATTCTCACTAAACTCGGCCATGATCAAGACAAGTACGAGCTGGGATGTGAAAATCAAAGCGCAATTCATCTTGCGAAAAATTCGACCTATCACTCTCGCACTAAGCACATTGATGTGAGGTATCACTGGATCCAGGATGTGTGGAAGATGGAGAGCTCGAACTCGTCAAAGTGTACACTGATCTGAATTGGTCCAACATGATGATGAAGCTGGTACGAGCAAGAAAATTTGAAGATTATTGTGAAGGTGCCGGGTTACTACTGATGCCGATGCATTGAAGTCGAAAGTGGTAGATTTGTTGGGCTTTTTCTCCTTCAATGTACAAGGCCCGATGTTGATGAAACTTGGGGCTCAAGTAACCCTAAACCTTATCTTCCTATATAAGCATTAGTTGTGGGATGGAGACAAGGTTGACTTGAGATATTTTTAGGGTTTTGTGAGAAAAGCTTAAATCTTTAATTTTGTGAGCACCTCTAGAGGGAAGTTAGAAGAGTAAGACCTCTGTAGAGAATTTTGAGTGAATACCACCCTTGCAGGTAAGGTTTGAAAGTACCACCTTTTGTTGGTGAAATTTGATCTTTTGTAACCCATTATTTACATAGTGAAATTTTGATTCTGGACTAGTGTCTCGTGGGTTTTTACTTCTTCACATTGGAGAAGATTTTCTCATGTTAAAATTTACATGTGTTCTTTTTTGTCTCTCTCCTTTGTGTTTCTCATTTTCCCACTGCGCTGGCTGACCTAATGATACTGTTCGACCTCTAATTGAAGAGTCGAGCTCCTAGCTCGAGCTCTTAGCTCGACGTTTGACTTCCGCAAAGACTTCTTAACTGAGATTGAGGGATCAAGTACGTCCTAACACTTTGGAAAAATCTTTAAAAAATATATTTTATCTCAAAATTGTAGAAGCATAATTTGCACTGAAATTTGTAATAAGTATTTCCATTCCAAAATTCTACAATTGCTAAATATGCAAAATATAATCAACAAAAATATTAGCAAGAAAATATTTTTTAGTATAAAAATAGGGTATTGTTTTCTTCCTTTTACATGACACAAGTAATTTTCTACACAAATACAAAAGTGGGCCCATTAATTCTTTTACTTTTCTTTTATTTTAAAAATAGGGGACCCCACAATTGATTATCTTTATGACATGACCTAATAAATTTTCCTACAACATAATATTTGTTTTTCCTATAAAAATATGTCATTAAGTTACACAAAATGCATAATCAATTCTTACCGAGCTACTCGGGCACATACATCTTGCCAACCTTTTTCTTTTTCAAATTTTAAAATCTCGCTTTGTGTGCTATGCTATGTAGCACCGACACTTCAAAAACCCTGGCGTGTCGTGTCCGACACTTTCCGACACTCTCGGACACTCCGACACTCCCCGACACTCCAACACGCATTATAGAAATTCAAAAAAAGGTTCAAAAGTTGCGTTGGGTTGAGTTTTTAGGTCCAACTATTAGATTTGTTAGATTACGATTATCATTTTATTAAATTTAATATAAATATTTGGGATATCTCATGTTTCTTTGCAAAATTTAAGAATATTATAAGTTTAGATTCATTTTTTGTTAAATTATTGAATATTAAATACAATATATACTATATAAATTAAAAATATTATTTAATATCAAAACGTGTCCTAACGTGTCGAAATCAAACATTTTTTAGAATTAACGTGTCGGAGTGTCGTGTCGTATCGTGTCATGTGTCTCGTGTCAGTATCGGTGCTACATAGGTGCTATGTATTCTTTAACGAATATATTGATACGCGCCTACGCGGAGCATACAACAAGAAAACCTTCCTACCTAACAATAGATGTCCACTTCCTAATAATCTATAATTGCAATTATATTAAGCAAAAATAAACTTGATCCTCCTCCTAAGAAAGAAAGGTTAAATTTGAAAGCCTATTCATCCAGAACAAGAATACCAGTAAGACATCCATTTTAATTCATTTAGGTTAAATAATTTATGAATTCTGCAGCAATAGCAACTGCTGCCACTTATTTTCAACAGAAATTTTATGTTTGAAATTATAAAATTTATATTGAAAAATTATTTTTTGATGGAATTTTCGACGGAATGCTACTGTTAGATAACCTTTTGTTGTAAGGCAACATAATTTTTTTTTCCGTTGAAACACATGGCAATCCTGTATTGGCGTCAATGGCAATCCTGTCTTTCTGATAGGATAAACCTACCCAAAGTTCAGAATCAACAGAGAAGGGAAAAAGAAGAGTTTGAGAGAGAAAAAGATGAGGAAGGGAAACGTTTTTCTTCACTGGAAAGTATATTCAACAATACTTGCGGTTACAAGATGTCCTATTTATAAAAGTTCTGTTACACACCCAATGTGGGTTACATTAACTACTCAATGAAACGGTTCATATCATTACATGTGAATCTCTTGGGCCTTCTAATTATTCTTCTAGTTCTTCTTGCAGCAATACTATCCTCTATTGCATTATTACTCCCTGCTTCTCCTTGTTGGGCCTCAATATCTGTTTCATCTGCTGGCCCAGCTCTTGTTTCATTTATTTCACTCATATCAATACCCACCCCATTAAGAATAACCTTGTCCTCAAGGTTAAAATATGGATAGTGTCTTCTAAACTCATCGAAATTTTCCCAAGTTGCTGCTTCTTGTGGCAGCCCACTCCAAAGCACCTTAATTTCTATTTGTGGCTGACCATCTGAGGCATTTCTTCTACTGTCCACAATATCTAATGGTTCCAGAACCGGCATGCCTTTAGTAAAGACGTCAGGCAAAGGAAAAGGGGAAACATGATTGTCTCCTATGTATGGTTTGAGGAGAGAAACATGAAAAGTGTGGTGAATCTTTGCATTTGGTGGCAGCTCCAACCGGTATGCCACTTGGCCAATTCTTTTTACAATGGCAAATGGTCCAAAATATTTGCGGGACAATTTATTACTCATTCTCTCCGCGACTGATGACTGCCTGTAAGGCTGTAAATGAACCCAAACCAAGTCACCAACTTTGAACTGCACATCCCTGCGCTTGTGATCTGCTCTCTCCTTCATAGATTGCTGAGAACTTATTAAATTTTGTTGCAACTGCTGTAGAATAACTTGCCTATCAAGTAGAACAGTATCTACCTCTCTCATGTGCGCAGAATTGGCAACATAATCCAAAATGGAAGGTGGATCTCTACCAAAGACTGCCTTGAAAGGTGTCATGCCTGCTGATGTATGATAAGCTGTATTATAACAATACTCAGCCCAATGTAGAATTTTGGACCACCTTTTAGGAAAATCTGCAACAAAACATCTCAAGTATTGCTCTAGAACCCGATTAACAACTTCGGATTGTCCATCGGATTGAGGATGGTAGGCTGTAGTTCTCTTAAGCTGTGTTCCACTCTGAGTAAATAACTCCACCCAAAACCTGCTGAGAAAAATGGAATCCCTGTCTGTGATGATTGATCTTGGAAGACCATGAAGTTTACAGACCATAGTTGAAAAAAGAGAGGCCACTTTAGCTGCTGAATACTGTTGAGGTAGTGGACCAAAATGAGCTTGTTTGGATAAACGATCCACAACCACAAGGATAGTAGTGAAACCATGTGAGAGTGGAAGGCTCACTATGAAATCCATAGACAAATCTTCCCAAATTTGCTGTGGAATGGGAATTGGTTGTAACAACCCAGCAGGTGCTTGTGTTTGATATTTAACCTGTTGGCACACCAAACAGGACCTTACAAAAGCTTTGACAGAATCTCTCCATTTGGGCCAAGTGAAACTAGCTGAAACTCGGGCCATTGTCTTCTGTATTCCCGGATGTCCACTCATGAGGGTTGAGTGACTTTCGTGTAAAACTTGCTGAATCAGGGAAGATGAGGGATCCAATAAGAGCTTCCCTTTATAAAACAACAGCCCTCCATGTACTTTATAATGTGCACCAATACTGGAATCATTTTCCAGATTCCTATAGAGTTGCTGAAAAAAAATGGAAGACTGATTCTCCTTCCTGAGTGTCTCCAGCATGTCAATCTGCACCGTTGATGCTGTCATGAGTGACATGAGAACAGGATATCGAGAAAGAGCATCCGCAGCCTGGTTTTCTTTCCCTGGTTTGTAAACAATAGTGTATTCGAAACCCAATAGCTTGGTCAAATAGTATTGTTGCTCAGGTGTTTGTATCACCTGATCCAAAAGACTCCGCAAGCTCTTTTGATCAGTTCTTATGGTGAACTTCTTGCCTAACAAATATTGTCTCCACTTTTTGACTGCCTCAATAATGGCATAAAGCTCTCGAACATATGCCGAAGCCTTTTGCATCCTCAATGCTAATTTTTTGCTGAAATATGAGATAGGGTGTTCCTGTTGTAGAAGAACTGCTCCCACAGCCAGATCAGATGCATCAGTTTCAATGGTGAATCCTTGATTGAAATCAGGCAGAATCAATACAGGGGCAGTGGTCATTGCAACCTTGAGATTCTCAAAGGCCTTTTGAGCCGCATCATTCCACAGAAAAGAATCCTGTTTCAATAATGCAGTAAGAGATGAGGCAATGGCTGCATAATGACAAATAAACCTTCGGTAGTAGCCTGTTAATCCTAAAAAACCCCTTAATTCTTTAAGGTTCTTTGGGATAGGCCAATCCAGCATGACTTGGATTTTGTTCTGGTCCATTCTTAATCCCGCGGCTGAAACCACATGACCTAAATAGTCTACCTCTTTCTGTGCAAACGAGCATTTACTTCTTTTGATGAAAAATTGATGCTGCTGTAGTGTGGTTAATACAAGCCTCAGTTGCTGCAAGTGAAGATCAAATGTGGGGCTGTATATAAGGATATCATCAAAGAAGACAGCTACAAATTTGCGAAGATAAGGTTGTAGAATGAGGTTCATGGTTGCTTGAAACGTGGATGGAGCATTGGTTAAGCCAAAAGGCATTACCAAGAACTCATAGTGTCCTTGATGAGTCCTAAAGGCTGTCTTGTGCACATCATTAGGGTGAACCCGAAGTTGGTGATAACCAGCTCTCAAATCCAACTTTGAAAAATATTGGGAACCTCCCAACTCATCCATCAACTCATCTGTTGTTGGAATGGGAAAACGATCCTTGATGGTGATGTTATTTAAAGCTCTATAGTCAATGCAAAATCTTTAAGAGCCATCTTTTTTTTTAACTAAGAGCACTGGAGAGGAGAAGGGACTGGTGCTTAGTCTTATGAAACCAGAATCAAGCATCTGTTGGACTTGCTTTTCAATTTCGGTCTTCTGATAGTGAGGGTATCTATACGGCCTCACATTAATTGGAGAAGCTTGAGGTTGGAGATGAATTTCATGATCCAATACCCGATGAGGTGGAAGTGCTTTTGGTTCAGTGAACAGCTCTTCAAATTCAGAAAGAATGTGTTGCACTTCAGGACAATTGTCAGCAGGTAATTCTGAATTAGTTGAGTCTAGCAAAGTGAGCTGAAACAGAGAAGCTACCTGTCCTCTGTGCTGTAACTTGCGAAATTGATTTAAGGAAATGGGACCAGCATGTTTGTCCCCTTGTAGTTTGATTGTTTCACCAGCCCATACAAATTCCATAGTCAGTTTGCTGTAATCTAAAATCACTGGACCCAGTATTTGTAGCCATTGAACTCCCAACACCATGTCTGCCCCTTGAATGGGCAGAACATAAAAATCCACTAAGAATATGTGTTGTTGAATCTGTACCGGTACAGCTTTACAGAAACCTTCACATTTGAGGAGTTGGCCATTCCCAACCATAACATCAAATTGTTGATCAGAAGACATAGGTAAATTGAGGGCTGAGACTACCTTCGGTTGCAAAAAGTTATGAGTGCTACCACCATCAACTAGCAAACTCATTTCTGATTTACCAATAAAACTGATGAAACGGAGTGTTTGAGGAACCATAATTCCAGACAATGCATGGAGGCTAATTTGTGGTGTAATGGATTCATTGCAATCAGTTTCAATGCAATTATTGGGTTGTGTTTCTTCTTCCGTTGGAGAATCAGAAAATTCTTCATCTGGAACAATCAAAATATGGACAGAGGCCTTGCATTTATGGCCAAAAAAATATTTTTCTCCACATGTAAAACAAAGATTTTTTTCTCGACGTTCCTGGATTTGACTCTGGGATAGTTTCTGTGTATAAGGTTTTGGTTGGTAAGGGGTATGAACAGAGGTAGTGGTTTTGGAAGTAAACTGGTTGGGAACTGTTTTTGGAGTTGGTAACAAGGGTGGAAATGGAGAGTGTAATTTGGGTGGATAAGGTGAATATGGTTTGTGGGATATTTCCTTAAGAGACAATTTCGCCTCTTGAATCTTGGCTAAGGATATGGCTCTAGTCATTGTAGAAGGACGAAAGGAGGCTACTTCTTGTTGAATTACGGGTTTCAATCCAGAAACAAAGCAACTAAGTAAGAATGATTCAGATAAACCATGTACCTTATTTGATAGTGTCTCAAATTCCTCCTGAAATTCCAGAACAGATCCTTTTTGCATGAGTTTGGATAACTGTCCTTGGTAGTCTTCCAGTTCAGAAGGACCAAAACGCACTTGAAGTGCTTGAATAAACGAGTCCCATGATGCAATATTGGTATTCTTACGCACCCATTGATACCAAGCCAGAGCTTTACCATCAAAATAAATTGGTGCAATTCTAAGCTTCTGATCTTCATCAATGTTGTAAAATTCAAAGAATTGTTCAACCTTGAAAATCCAACCTTGAGGATCGCATGACCCATCGAATTTGGGTACTTTGAGACGTACATTACGTGCGGCTGGATTATCTTTCAGATTGGAGTGGTTGAATGAGGTGCCATAAGGAACTGATTATTCTCTGTGGGTATCAAAAATGGCATCAAGCTTGCATGCGATTTCCTGAAATTTCTTCATCATTTGTTCCTTCAAAACTTCAATTTCTGCTTGTGTGTGATCCAATCTATCATCAAAGGTTCGTGTTCGAGTCTCGGGAGCCATGTTCAACAACTCAATGAAAGCACCAATTGATAGGATAAACCTACCCAAAGTTCAGAATCAACAGAGAAGGGAAAAAGAAGAGTTTGAGAGAGAAAAAGATGAGGAAGGGAAACGTTTTTCTTCACTGGAAAGTATATTCAACAATACTTGTGATTACAAGATGTCCTATTTATAAAAGTTCTGTTACACACCCAATGTGGGTTACATTAACTACTCAATGAAACGGTTCATATCATTACATGTGAATCTCTTGGGCCTTCTAATTATTCTTCTAGTTCTTCTTGCAGCAATACTATCCTCTATTGCATTATTACTCCCTGCTTCTCCTTGTTGGGCCTCAATTTCTGTTTCATCTGCTGGCCCAGCTCTTGTTTCATTTATTTCACTCATATCACTTTCCCATTACCAGAGCCCATGTCACTCCACCTCCAACCATGGCATTCTTATGCAGTAAATCTTTACACCTCTAACTCATTATTACAAAGTGAATTATATTTTTGTAAAATGGTAGAATAGTCATATTAATTAGAAACTCTATTATTGTTGAACTTGGATGGAAAAAAATATAAGAGATAAAAAAATTAAAAATTATAGAGGGATATATAAATGATTCAAAAACAAACCACATGAGTTATTTGAGTTTTTTCCTTTTATAAATTAACATTAAGTTCATTTTGTTAAATGATTGTTGAAACCGTTTATAATTCTCATATGTATCGTTCACAATCCTTTTAAATGAAAAATGCCAAATCTATTATAAATTATGCTAATTTAATGATTATTTTTCGTTTTTTCCTTTTCGTCGATAGAATTTAAATATTTAATATTATTTAAGTTGGATGAGTGATATTGTGCATATGTCTATAATTACTTGAATGATCAAGTTATTCGTGAAACATACGATTGTGTCATTATTCTTATTTGTTTTAGGCGATTAATCAATACACCATGCTATTCTTCCAAGAGACAAATTTTTTGATTACTTGAAGTTGTCGAACCTTGTCAAATATTTGAATTCTTAGAGCAAATATGAAAAGAAAAAAAAAATTCAGTTATAAAATCTTCATTTTTGACAAGAGATTTGGTGTTTCATTTCAACACGTGACAATTATTTACAATTTTAATTACTATTTAATTTGACGAATTTAGTTTCAATTTGCAAAATAATAATAATTGTGTTATGTATGTTCCTGTTTATTAATATTAGTTACGATGTTAATTTATGTAAAACAAGATGGAATGAGGGAATAGTAACATGAAAGAAAGTGAAATTTGGAAGATCAAGATTTTATTTTTTATTTTTTGTATATTTGGACGATCAAGATATTGTCACATGACAACATTGATAAACAAGATGGGTCTTGCATATTTGAGTCATGCTGAATCCCGATATCTTTAATAAGTGCTTCCACTTCCACATGACAATCCGGTCATGCTACCCCCTCTAGTTGAACCCTGGTGTGTTCCAAATTAATTAGATTGGTAAATATGTTTTTGACGTCAATTAATTTTTTTTTTTTTAAAAAAAATTGACTACAAGGGTAAAAAAGCGATTGTGTAATAATCAGAACTACACTCCGAAACTTATATGCATACTCATGTATGATTTTAAAAAAAAAGTTTATTAATCTCATGTTACATGAGATAGTACTCTCATGTGGGTGACACAAATATGTGGGGTCCACAATTTAAAAAAAAAAAGAAAAAAGAAAAGAAAAATTGGCACAAAATTCTATGAGTGTATGACATGAGATAGATATCTTATGTAACATGAGACTATCATTTCCCTTAAAAAAAATAATGACATTTACCAAAACAAAAAAAAAAGAATTACAAGGGTTTAAAGTTTTTATTTTAGATAACTTTATCTAATACATATAAAAATTTATGTGAGATCCATGTGGCCAATGTAAAAAGAAGAGAGAGAAAAAGAAAACATAAGTCCTATACAAATTTTTATGTGTATTTTGGTGAGTATTAGATAAAATTATCTAAAACAATTTTAGTAACAATTAAAATTAGGAAAATAATACTCTTATTTTACCTGAGATAATTATTTTATGTTCTCTCACTTTGAAAATCTCACCTTTTTTTTTTTACCTTTTAATGATGGGTCTCACCTAACTTCTTTTTATAATATGAAAAAATTACTGTCATATAGAATGAGAGTAGTATTCTCCTTCAAAATATGTAAAAACTTAGGGATTTACGTCTATCATTTAACATGACCATAACAATTTTCCTACACACAAAATATTTTGTGGGACCTGCAATTTTTAAAGAAAAAAAAAAAAAAAAAACTCTGGCACGCAAAATGAATCTCTATAATATAACACAATTATTTTTCCCACAACATAACTCTTATAAAACCCAAAAACTTATCATAATTTATTCAAAAATCTTTCTCGTTTAAAAAAGTGGATATCAATTGAATGAAAAGATGCAAGGGCTTGGATTTGCATCCATAACCATTAGACGCCAAAAAAAGGAAAGCAAATATCTGAGTTGGTGTTAGGCCATGGAAAAGTAAGCAAGAGAGGTTCTCACACCAAAACAAACTTCGATAAATGAAGGCGGGAAATCGATAACGCGTGGTGGTTTGGTTAGGTTAATGCTTAATAAATAGGCAATACCTAACCCAATTGGGTCCCCATCTTTGTTCTTCCATAAAAATGAAAGCTACTTGCATTGAATGTCAATGGAAAACGATGTCTTTTCTTTTGGACTCTTTCAAACATTCAATTTAGCTCCCTCTAAAGGGTACCATTCTAACGTGGGCCCCTTACACCCAATTTCTTCTTCCATTAATATCCTTAAATATTTTAATTGAATCAAGGACGGATTTTATTTATTTTTCAGACATACGACTTTAGACGCGTTAGTTTTTGAAAATATAGACTTTTCAATAAAGATTTGTTCAACTGAATTTATTTGTAATATATGTAAGATTGCGTTGGAAATTGATAATTATACACAAATTATAAATAAAAAGAGAAAGAGGGAGAATAGATATATTCAGTTATCATTATTTATCCAATTTAGGCTACGTCCAGTTTGTCTGTACTATACTAATCTCACTGTCACTCATTACAAGTCAGTCGATTTACAAGGAGAATTTAACTAGGATTAGAAAATCCTAACATCACCAAACTACTAAGAAAAGAGAAAATTACAATAAATTAGAGACCCACAAAGTACCTAGCCTCTACGGGCCGGGGGCACTGCCTCCCGGACCCCGCCCGCTCACTTGGGAGTGGGACCCCAGTTGCCTTTCTGTTGATCCCGACAACAAGGGCCTTCATCAGCATGCGAAGTATGAGTCATACCCAACATTCTCCCACTTGTGAATACTTCGCATGTTTCTTCAATCCCAATGCAGCTGTATGTCATTCAAACTTCTCTGAAGTCACTGTCTTGGTTAGAAAATCAACATTGTTGACCTTTGTGTCAACCTTCTCTAGCAATACAATCTTGTCTTCAATATTCTCTCTGATGAAATGGTACTGTATGCCAATATGCTTGGTTCTCGCATGGAAACACGGGTTCTTAGCAAAGAAAATGGCGCTCTGACTGTCACACACAACGATAATCTCTTCTTGTGCAAAGCCAAGCTCTTTGCACAACCTCTGCAACAAAATAGCTCTGTTAGCAACATGTGTCAAGACCATGTACTCAGCCTCTGTAGTAGATAAAACAATAATGCTCCACATCTTACTCATCCAACTGATAGCTCCACCGAATGAGGAAACAATATATACACTTGTAGACCTTCTACTATCAATGTCACCTCTCCAATCAGCATCCACAACATATCTCAACTATCTCTTTGCCTTTGCAATTCCTTCTCAGATGTCCGACCTGTTTGCACCCCTAACACCTTACTTCAGATTTATCATGGGACTTTGACCATCCCCTCGATCTTCCTCTGTGACCAGACTTTGATTTGTCACCACTCCTCCCTCTAACAACCAGAGCCTTATTGTTAGTACCTTTAAAACTTATCCTTCTCATCTCCTCAAACAATAAGGCAGCAACAACCGTCTCGAACGACAGTTTATTAACACCAGTACCAATTGACACAATGATGTGCTCCCAAGAGTTGGGCAGTGAAACAACAAGGTGCAAGCTTTGTCTTCCTTATCCAGGTTGATGTCTATAGACGAAAGTTGCGCACAAATAACATTAAATTCATTTAAATGAGCAGAGAAAGAATCGCCTTCGCTCATCCGCAGATTACACAGCCTCATTCACAAGAACAACTTGTTCACGAGTGACTTGCTCTGATAGAGACCTCGCAGCTTCGTCCAGAGATCCTTTGCAATGTTCTCAGAAGTTACGTTAACCAGAACGTTATATGCCAGACATAACTAGATCAGGCTTCGCGCCTTTTGATAGTCTATGGTCCACGCCTTCAACTCCATCGACTTCTTCGACTCGCCTTCCTCTAACGTTCTGTCACTGACAGTTTTCGTTAGTTCCGATGGCTTCTCATCTTCGATCACGTACCACATGTCTCTGTCTACGAGCAAAGCCTCCATCTTCAGCTTCCATAACTCTAACCCCTTTTGTCCGAACTTTTCAACCTCGATTCGTGATTGGCCAGTCGACATCCTCTCCAGATCAATTTTACAGTTTTCTTTACCAAGAAAAAAATCCCAAATCGCGAAACCCAATATGACACAGGAAACGCGGTCGCAAAATCAAAGCTCTTGATACCAAGTGTTGGAAATCAACAATCACACACAAATCATAAACGAAAAGAGAAAGAGAGAGAGAGAGAATAGACACAATTATTTACCCTGCTTCACCCAATTTAGGCTACGTCTAGCTTGTCTGTACTATATTCACCTCATCGCCACTCGTTACAAGTCACTAGATTCTCAAAGAGAATATAAATAGGATTATAAAATCCTAACAGCAGCTATTCATGAGGCTAAAGCCCAAACTAGTAAGAAAAGAAAAAATTACTATAAATTAGAGGCCACAACAGTGCCTAGCCTTTACGAGCCTGGGGGTGCTGCCCTCTGGACCCCCGCCAGCTCACCTGGGAGCGGGATCACAGTTGCCTTTCTGCTGACCCCGACAACAAGAGCCCACATCAGCATGCGAATTACTCATACCCAAGATACCGTAAGAGTATATCCACTTCTAATTTAATTTATGTTATGTTATTAAAAAAATAGCTCCTTATTAAATTTCGATTAATGGAAGTAATAAGGATTGAGATATCAACAATTCTTGTATGTAATTTTATTCTTGCATATTTTTACAAATAAACCATTTTCTGTATTTGAATCTCTTATAAAAAAATAGTTCTATCACTATTCCAAGCTCACCTTCTATAATTTAGAATATGTTATGATCTTAACTAATAAAAATATAATGATAAATACTCTTACTTATATACTTTACAGACAAATTCACTTTAAATGAGTTATTTTAGTAAATTTCCATTATTTCTCGAATATATATTTCCTTATTAAAATTAGAATATGTTGACTCACGTGATATTAAAAATAAAATAAAAAAATAATTAAATCAATCATGTATTTTTATTTTTAGCAGGTGTACAACTAAATCAACAGTACAAACAATACTGAAAATTTATCCCAACATATATATATTCATTAAATATTTATTAATTAATGTTTTTCATCGTAAATATTTAAAATTTGTTAAATATAACCAACAATAAAATTCTTTTTTACAACTTATTATGCAATCAAGGGAAACATTTAATGTGCTCCAGGATCCTCCAATGATTTGGTGTTTCCTCTTACAATATTAATTTTTTTTTCTTTCTCTTTTTACTCCTGCTATTTTTTCTTTTTCCCAATTTTACTCTCTATTTATATTAAGGGATTACCTAAAAAATGATAGTCCCGATCCATAATAAATCCTCTCGCAATCAAGAGTAGTAGACAGTAATATATGTCACATCGGATACCCTATGAAGAGTAGACTATGTCCCCGCGTAAATGGGAAGAGATTGTGTTCATCAAGCAAGCAAGGGTAGCATTCAACAATTTTCACTATCTATTATTTTGTGTATTAATGATCAATGTCCTAAATTATGGTACACTTGGCGGTGAGCAAGGGTAGCATTCAACAATTTCAGTATTTCACTATCTATTATTTGTATATTATTGATCAATGTCCTAAATTATCGTACACTTGGCGGTTTCAATGTGACATCAAAGGCTGTCTCTTGTGGGGAATCGCATTTAGGCCTTAGGTTGTGGGAGGAAAATGATAGATATTGGGGACGATTCTTTGTTTATCTTCTTGTGGAAGACGATAAATAACCAAAAGAATGCAGTGGCTAAGATAAGGTAGAGTGTATGGTGGCATGGTGGGGTCGCACTTGGAACAATTTCAGCTAAGTGGATGGGAAAACAAAGGTGCACCGTTGATTCAAAATCAGCAAATTCATTACGAAAGTACAGTGAATCATTGTTCTACTATGGAGATGTTGCAATCAAGGATAGGACCAATTCGCAGCTGCGATTAATGCCACGTGTTTTGGATTTGCATGACAAAAATTTTGAGGACAATGTATTTAGGTTAAAAAATAATGGAATATAGATAAGTTACCTGTATTGCGTTCAAAATGATGTTATTTTAGAAGAAAAAATTGAGTTGTCTTTATTATTATAATTTTTTAATTTTTTAACTCAAAATGATGTCATTTTGAGAGTGAATATGGATAGAAATATTAAATCCAAAAATAATAATAAGTGAATCTTTTCTTGTGAAAGGTTATTGATCGTTAATATATAAATTGATAATGTATTCGTTAATTTATTTATTCACGATTAAAAAAATTTCACATGAAAAATCACATATAAAAGGATCTATACTATTAATTTGAAGGGAAAAATGTGTATCATTTTAAATGATGTAAAGTTGTGTCATTTTAAGAGAGAGAAATAGATAGATAAAGGAGGGGAGAGAGTTGACAAAAAAATAAAGGTGTGAATCCCACATCTTTATAAGAGTAAAAAGATATAAATTTCCTCATTTAAAATGATAAACACTATTCCCTAATTTGAAATATTTATGCAAGCACGTTTATCATATTAACTTTTAAGTACTTAGACGTTATTTATTATTTATAAATAAGTATATCTTGTAGTAACCATCTATCATGCACGGACATGGGACATGGGACACGACACGGTACGCCGACACGTTAATTTTAAAAAATGTCATATTTTGACACATTGGGACACGTTTTGATATTAAATAAATTTTTTAATATATATAATATATTTATATTTAATACATATGAGAGTCCATAATAAGTTATATAACGAAACAAATATTTAAATTTCATAACATAAATATAAATATAAATAATTTTTCGTATTTTCTTAATTTTTCATATCAATTTTCATAAAAGAAAAAAATTAATTTATAAATTATTTCTTTTATATTTAGTTAACAAAATAAAATTAAGATTTAAAAAAAAAACGTGTCCGAGCGTTGACCGCATGTCCGAAAAAGTTGACTGCGTGTCCGAAAAACGTGTCGGAAAGTGTCCGAGCATTGACCGCGTGTCCCCAAATATTGACCGCGTGTCCGACACGCAATTTTTTTTAAAAGTCACGTATCGTGCTTTGTAGGTAACCATCACAATCTTATACAAATTAAATATAATTTATGAGAAAGGTTATACTTACAACTTTTTTTTACAATCTTTTATAATCATATCTTATCACCGTTAATTTTCGTCAATCAACCATTATCATTTATTATGAATTAATAATTAATTAATGTGTTTAATTTGAGAAAATGATAACTGATGGTTGGCGGAAATCAATGATAACAAGATATAATTGTAAGAGGTTGTAAAAAAAATTGTAACTATAACCTTCCTCATAATTTATATGCATACCAAAAAAAGAATATAATTTATATATTTATGATACATGTTGATGCGAGTGATCTTCGTGAAGGAAAAAATGTTTGGTGATGGTGATCCTCTTCAAGGAGGACAAAAGAAAAACTTTGCGTTGATAAAGTTCCTGTTTGAAAGTCTATCACGAAAAAGCTGACTCCTACTTTCCTAGTACTTGATTTCAATTAGAAAGATAACGCTCACGTTCATAGCTTTTTTTGATGAGTGCTCATGCTCTTGCATGTGCATTTGTCTATAGAAAATTATTGAAAATAATTGCTTTTAAACACAAAATTTTAATGGTCGAGAGTGAGTATTAGGAAAGGCAAAATGTGTTATCAACCCGTGATATTGCGGATCACGCCTATTCATGAGATAAAATAGGTTAGGTATGAGTTTAGATAAATACGATGAATTATTATCATGTCGTGTCATGGGTTGATTTGCGTGTTCCTCCATAAATTTTTTTTGTCCAAAAAAAAGTAAAGTTGAAAATCCGATGATTTTGACACAATTCATCGTGAGTCACAGGTCAATCGACGTATTTTATTCAGTTTTTCTCTTCTATTTTATTTTTGTAAAAAATTAAATTTTTAAATTTTTACGTGTCAACCCATGTGATCCGCTACCTATAACAGGTCATGTCCAAATTTCAATGTTTTTGACCCGTGAACAATAACTTGTCACGTTGATGTTGGATAATTTGACCCATGAATCAAACTTCGATACGTTATGAATTCATCCACGAACACGTTTTGCCACCCTTAGTGAGTATTGTGGTACGTGCTTAAGGAACTCAAATTAAAGGGTTTTTTTTTTATAAAGAATAAGATTGGATCAGATAGAATATGGTTTTATATTATATATATTTTTTAATAATTTTTGTCAATGAAGTAAAGCAATAAATTTTTTACATCACGTTTTAACCCAAAACTTTAAAACACTGACTTTATGAAACTTTCCTTATTTAGTTTATTTTTATCCGATGCGAAACTTTATCAGTCACGCTTACTACCAACATTCTTCCTCTGAGTGAGTCCTAACAATTCAATACAAGACTTTTCAGCATACTTTGTTCTCACTCACATGCTTCATAATAAACTTCTCAGGAGGTCACCCATCCCAGAATTGCTTCAAGTTAAGCACGTTTAACTATAAAGTTTTTAAGTTATAAGCTAGCAAAAAGTAAATGCATTTTGTTAGTATAAGTAGTACTTATTAATTCCTTTAAGTTATCATCAACTGTATAGTCTCATACCTGCACATCCTTTAGATCACTCTCGTTTAAGTGTTGATTCGATTTATTCATGTATCCTTCCAGTTGGAAGCCTGTCAGGAGCTGTTTCTTATCCGTGCCTCATCTCTTTTGCACCGACAATCACTCTCCACTCGAGATGTTACATGCCCACTAGCTTCTGCTTGGTTTGTCATCGATCCACACCGTATTGGGAGAGAGTCCCTGCTTTGATACCACTTGTAACTTCAGGCCACTTGCAGGATCAATGATTGTCCCCACAAACCAACACATGTCTTTTCAGCGTGTTTTGTCCTCACTCACATAATTATTGAGAAACTTTCCAGGAGATCACCCATCCCAGATTTGCTCCAAGTCAAACATACTTAACTATAAAATTTTTAAGTTATGGGCTACCGAAAAGTAGATGCATCTTTTTAGTATAGGTAATACCTATTGTCAGAATTTAATACAGAAGAGAAATATTTTTTCCTTCATTGATTTCTTCCTCATGAATGAGGGAATTTATATACAAAGATGACTAACAAACTTCCTAACAAATTTACAAAATATTCTACCGTAAGATATGAACTAGCCAAACAATATTATTTACATAACAAACAAAACAATCATTTAAAATTTGAACTAATTCTGTTTTATCATAACTAACAATAATTCAAACACCAGAAGCTTCCTTTCAACATTCCCCCTCAAGTTGGTGCATGAATATCAACCATGCCCAACTTCTTAATTATCTCCTCAAAGACTTTTCCAGAAACAGCTTTGGTTAACACATCCGCGAGCTGATCTTTGGATTTAACAAAAGGAAGTTGTATTATCTGTTGATCCAACTTCTCTTTAATAAAATGTCTATCTACTTCCACATGTTTGGTCCTATCATGTTGTATAGGATTATGAGCTATTTCGATGGCTGCCTTGTTATCACAAAAGAGTTTCATTGGCTCATCGCAGTGAATTCCGATATCTTGAAGAACATTTCTTATCCATAGTAGTTCACAAATTCATGAGACATTCCTCTGAATTCTGCCTCAACACTAGACCTTGCCACTACATTCTGTTTTTTACTCCTCCAAGTAACTAGGTTGTCTCCCACAAAAGTAAAGTATCCAGAGGTTGACTGCCTTGTAGTTTTGTCTCCAGCCCAATCAGAATCGGTAGATCCCTTGATTGATAAGTTTTGATTTCTTGTAAATAGTAGTCCTTTCTCAGGAGCTCCCTTCAGATATCTAAGTATCCTATACACTGCATTCATATGCTCATCACTTGGAGAATGCATAAATCTACTCACAACACTCACTACATATGAGATGTCAGGTCTAGTGTGTGCTAGATAAATTAATTTTCCAACAAGTCTTTGATACTTCCCAATATCAGCCTGTAATTGATCGGGGTAAACTGCAAGGGTATGATTCATCTATATTGGAGTGTCTACTGGTTTACAGGCTAGCATTCCAGTTTCATTCAACAAATCAAATACATATTTTTTCTGAGATAAGCATATACCTTGATCAGATCTAGCTACTTCAATTCCTAGAAAATACTTGAGTTGACCCAAATTCTTCATTTCAAATTCAGTTTCTAGCTGAGTTTCTAATGCTTGCATTTCATCTGTGTCATCACTAGTCAATATCATATCATCAACATACACTATAAGTACTGTTACCTTGCTATTTTTCTGCTTGACAAACAGAGTGTGATCAAAGTTACTCTGTTAGTATCCAAACTTCTTCATAGCAACAGAGAATCGGCCAAACCAGGCCCTTGGGGACTGTTTTAGTCCATACAAGGCTTTCTTCAACTTACATACTGCATTTTTTTCTGAGGAACCGAGATCCACACTTGGGGGAATGTCCATATAAACTTCTTCTTCCAAATCTCCATTTAGGAAGGCATTCTTTACGTCAAATTGCTTCAATGGCCAATTCTTTTGGGCTGCTATGGATATCAAGATTCGGATAGTATTCAGTTTGGCTACGGGTACAAATATTTCTTGATAATCAATACCAAACTTCTGTGTGTACCCCTTTGCTACCAACCTTGCTTTGTACCGATCCAAGCTCCCATCCGGTTTAAGTTTTAGAGTGAATACCCATTTGCATCCTACACTTTGTTTTCCACTAGGCAGAGGAACTGTATCCCATGTAGAGTTCCTTTCTAGAGCTTCCATTTCCACTTCCATAGCCTCTTTCCATTTGGGGTTAGCTACTGCATCCTGTACATTTGTAGGAATACCAATACTGGATAATTGATTAGTGGCTACTGCATATGATTCAAATAAACTTTTTGTTGACACATAATTTCCAATTGGGTACTTAACAGAGGTATGTAGGTTAGGTTCATATAATTTTTTTGGAATTCCCTTTGTAACTCTTTCTGATCTTCTTACCATGGGAATATGTTCAGTGGGAATAGAGGGATCAATTATAGAGAAGTTAGGATCAGGTATTACCTCATTTTCCATGCGGTTTGTAGAATTCAGAACATCTTGAGAAGATGGTTCAGTTATGAGAGTTAAAATTGGATGATCTTGTATGGCGTTTTGAGAATCAATTTTTGTTTCTTGGAGAGAGAACCCGAGGGCAGAAGTATGAGGCTGATGATCATTTACTGCTTCCTGGAGAGGGAACCCGAGGGCAGAGGCATGGTTATGCAGGGTTGTTGAAATTTCAAAAGAAGCTTCTCCTCCATAATCATTCTCCCCCTGAGGAGAAGTGGCCAAGGCTCCCCCTGAGTAGAATGGTTCTGATTCCCTGAAAGAGACATCCAAAGTAACATGCATTTTTTTAAGGTAAGGATCATAACATTTATAGCCTTTTTGAACTTCGGAATAACCTACAAAGATACATTTTTTTGCACATGGATCTAGTTTATTTCGAAGGACCTTAGGAACATGAACATAGGCCACACAACCAAAGACACGAGGTTCAAGATTGGGGCAATGGGAAATGGAGAAATATGAGTGGAGTTTTTTGTTGTGGAGTGAGGAAATTGAGGGCACGTGCGGGGGTACGGTTAATTAAGTAAGTGGCAGAGACTACTGCTTCACCCCAATAATGTTTAGGGACATCCATCCCAAATAAAGAAGCCCGAACAACCTTTAGGAGATGTCTATTTTTGCGCTCAGCAAGGCCATTTTGTTGGGGTGTGTATGGGCAGGACGTTTGGTGTTTTATGCCATGATTTGTGAGGTATTCAGTGAAATAGGAGTTGAGGTATTCAGTTCCGTTATCTGTTTGAAGAGTTCGAACAGAGGTCTGAAATTGGGTATGAACCATATTACAAAAAATTTTGAATGCAGAAAAAGAACCATTTTTATGAGATAAAAGAGCAATCCATGTCATACGTGTGCATTCATCAATAAATGTAATATAATAAAAAAAATTGAGAGAGAATGAATTTTTGCAGGTCCCCAAACATCTCAGTGAACCACTTCAAAAGGAATGGAACTTTTATTTAAACTTGGAAAATATGGAACTTTATGACTTTTAGCCAATTCACATGTAGTACATTGAAATTGAGAAATTTTATTTGAAGAAAACAAATGGGGAAATAACTTAAACAGGTAACTAAAGGAAGGGTGTCCTAATCTACGGTGCCATAGCCAGATTTGAGAAGAGGCCTTGGAAGCAGGAAGAGTTAAGCAGGTTCGAGAAGTAGGAAAAATGTTGCAGTCGAGTTCCAGATAGTACAGATCACCAATTTTAATTCCATAACCAAGCGTCTTCTGCTGGAGGAGGTCCTGAAAAATACAGTAGGATGGAAAAAACGTAACACAGCAGGTGGTATCAGAAGTTAAACGACTTACGGACAGAAGATTATATTCCAGAGAAGGGACACATAATACAGAGGATAGAGTCAATTCAAGGGTTAAGGAAACAGAACCTTGACAAGAAATAATAGAAGTACCTCCATTGACAGTAGATATAAATGGTTTTGAGCATGATTGGAAATTAGATAACAAAGAGGGGTCTCGAACCATATGATCAGAGGCACCAGTGTCAATAATCCAGATAGTATTCATAGAATGTGTAGTAAGGGCGAGGTGCTTACCTAAGATGCTGCTGTGGACCACGTTTGCCTGGGGTGATGGAGAGTCGGCTTCAGTGAGAGTAATATTAGCTTTGGGTGCGATTTTCCTCCGAGGACGTTTAGTAAAGTCCCACCAATCTGGATACCCAATTAGCTCATAGCAGCGTTGCTTGGAGTGGCCAGAATCCCCACAATGAGAACACACAAAAGTAGAGGGCTTGTGTAGAGTAGCAGTATCCCGACGGGGCTTAGGCTGAGTAGAGGAACCAGGGCGAGGTGGATGAGCAAGAAAAGCTGATGCATCAGAAGAAGGTTTGTGTGAATTCATAGTATGGCGTTGCTGATAATCACGCTTGACAAAAGCATATGAGTTCTCGAGGTCAGGTTTCGAGTCCTTTCGAAGAATTTCACTGCGTACCTGGACGAACTCGATGTCTAACCCAGCAAGAAAAATATGAACCCTCAACCGTGAGAGAGCCGAGTGGTGGTGGATAACTTCAGTCACCGAATCAGAGGAGGAGGTCCGGTGATCGATTTCTTGAAAAATCGCTTGGAGTTCATTATAGTAGACCGCAAGGGGATGGCCGAACTGCTTTGTGTTGAACGAACGTTGGTTCAGGTCGAAGAGGCAGGATTCATCTGAACCGTCGTAGAAGGTTTTTGAAGCCGCATCCCAAATTTCGCATGCGGTCTCCAAGCGGATGAATCTTTGCATGAGGCTAGGAGACATGGAGTCAATCAACCAACTTTTGACCCGTTTGTTGTCAGTGATACAAGAATCAAGAGTGGGATCACCAGGTTTCGGTTTGGGAGTGGCACCGGTGAGGAAACCGGACTTGCTACGAGCTCCAATTCGCATATCCATGAGTTGCGACCAAAGGGGGTAGTTCGATTCGTCCAAAATCACAGTGAGAGGAAGAGAAGAGTGATCTTGTTGGATAACAATGTTTTGTGGCGGCGGTGGCGGGGTAGAGGATGATGCGATAACGGGCTCAGAGTCAGATGCCATGGTGGTGGTTGAAGAAATTTAGGGATTCGAAAAAATTTGGGGAAAAAATCGATTTGGGAAAGGAAGGAAAATAAGGTGCAGGCTGTACGGTTAGGAAATTTGGGAATGAGAGAAGTAAAATAAGAGTTGGGTCTGGGTGTGGGTCGGGTGGGAAAAAAAATATGGGTGGGAAAAAAAATACGATGCAGAGTAAAAAATTGCCTAGGATCAGTATGCTCTTGATACCGTGTCAGAATTCAATACAGAAGAGAAATATTTTTTCCTTCATTGATTTCTTCCTCGGGAATGAGGGAATTTATATACAAAGATGACTAACAAACTTCCTAACAAATTTACAAATTATTCTAACGTAAGATATGAACTAGCCAAACAATATTATTTACATAACAAACAAAACAATCATTTAAAATTTGAACTAATTCTGTTTTATCAGAACTAACAATAATTCAAACACTAGAAGCTTCCTTTCAACACCTATTAATTCTCTTAAGATATCCTCAAGTATATAGTCACATACATGCACATCCTCTGAATCCCTCTCTTTTAGGTGTTGATTCGATCATTCGTGTACCCCTCTAGCTAGAAGCCTGCCAGGAGCCGCTCGTTGTCTGTGTCTCATCTCTTTTGCACTGGAAATTACTCCCCACCCTCGTTAGCGCTTAGGATCTTACACTAAGAGTGATCAAGTTCGGGCTCTACAGCATGAGTTTGGTATAGTCTCAAGTAGGGGTGTCAAAATTGGTTGACCCGCAATGCGACACAAAAATCCGTGTTTAGGTCGACCCACAAAAAAAATTCATATCGTGTTGGAAAAAATGACCCGCAAAAAATTTGTATCGTTTTGTCATGTCAACATAATTTTGACCCATATTTTTTTTTATTTTTAAAAAATTAATTTTTTTAAATTTCGACCCATTTTTAAATTTTCTTTTGTCAGTTACCATATCATCCATAATTTGCGTGTTATTTGTATCGTGTCGTGTCAATCTGCAAAAATCTCATGTTGAAAATTTTGACATAAATAAAAATTCGTGTCGTGTTCGTGTTACGTGTATTCAAATCATGTCGACCTGTTTTGACACCCGAGACTCTCAAGCACAAATTTAAACATCAACCACCATCTCCAAATACTGAGCACAAATAAATACATGATTGGTCCAGCCAAATCATTTACTTTGATAGCATGATAAGGGGAGCCCAAAACAAGGGAGGTTTCCATCAATTAATGGGAGAAGCAACAAATCTGAATCAGTGACCAGACACTGCATCTTATCTTTTTTTCTAACCAATATAGGATTAATATTCCCTCACTCAAGTGTGAGACCAACATTAATATATTCTCCCTCAAGCATAAACTTATTCGTGTATATCAAAATACTCACCTCCATTCAAACACTTGTTAGCCCAAATTAAAACATTAATTCTAATACCACTATTATGCAACTAGGATAAGCCAACAATAGAGGAAAACTACATCAGTTTTCCACCAAAGCAGCAGAGTATACCACTGTTGTGAGTATTGTATGTTAGAATTTTTACATATAAAATTTCAAAAGAATCAATTGGAAGCAAAATTATGAACAAAATTTAAAAGTTGGAATTCTATTAATTAATTCCTTTAATTATTAAATATAGTTTAATGGTAAACTCATGTTTAGAAAAACTCTAACTTTGCATTCTAATATTATTTACGAAAAATTTAAAATTCAGTCACTGGACTGTCCAGTGAGTGAATTTTAACTACATTCTCCCGCGAGAACATAGTGTAAAAATATTACAATGATGTTCTATAGGTGTTCTCCCGGGAGAACATAGTTATAATTTTGTTATAACTGTGTTATCGCGGGAGAATATAGTGCACTGGACCGATTTTTACATCCAATCACTGTACACTCACTAAACCCTATTATTTACTTAGAGGAATATTCGGTGTGACAATAATAACAATAGAGCAAGCAAAGGTTTGTTCGCCTGATAATCATTGAATATTTTCATTTTCAAGGTTTTGATTTGATTTTTGTTGCCATAGATTTTTTCTTTATTGGTATATGTAAGGAATTGAACTGTACTAAACCAATATTTTTTTATCAAAATCTTAGTTAGTCTTATTCGAATGTTCTTGAATCCCAATAAGAGGCAACTCTCCCATCATTATTATTTTATGAGAAAATTATTTCTGCATCAACTACATAAATGATTTCTGAGTTGCTTTCACATTAACAATTGGTTCTATTTTTTTTATTTAAAAAAAATTAGTGGGTTTAGGATTTTGTCTATGGCAGAGACTTGCTTTCTACAAAAATGTAATGCCCTTATTTTATTTCTTCAAAATTTAGAATTCCAGCTAATCATGATCTATAATTAAGAAAATAATTTTTTTGTCCCTCTATATGTATACGTGTGGATCCAACTTTTATTACTTGTATAAAAACATAAAACTTTATTGAGATCTACATATTTTATAAACTGTGTCATGTTATATGTTTTTATTTATAAAGTTTAATGTTTCTGTTTTTCTGCTAAATTTTTTTTCTGCCACACACTCATATAAAAACAAATTCATCCCATAATAAAAAAGAGAGAAAATACTAGTGAGACCCACTTATTTTTATCAGTTTGATGATTTTTTTTTCTGTAGCAAAAACAAAAATATTTTTTCATTATTTATATTAAGACTCAAAATCATTACACTTATTGTGGCACTTCCTATATACTAAAATAATTTTTTTGCAGTTTGGTCATTGGAATGTGTGGAACTAAGCCCACCACAACAATAGAATTCCACCTATAACTATTTGCTTTAACTTTTGTGGATTCTTGGATTGAATCGGTTTGGTCAATAAAAAGAAAAGATAATCCATTACATGAATTAGGATCATCTCTAATTTTGAAAAAACACCATTTGTTCAACCAAGGAAAGGAAAAATCACAAGATGTAGCTAGATAGCTACTAAGGGGTATTTCCCTTCAACTTATGATAGAACTCAACGTGTAATGAAAGCACTGCACTTCATTTCTTTTGCGAAATACAACTCTCGTGTTGTAAGAAACTTGTTATTTCACTACAAAAAAAAACAGTGATTAGCCACGGCTGTAAACGTGGCTAACAAAGGTAAAAACCGTAGCTAATAGAGCTTCCCACTGTTTATACAACCGTGGCAAAGAGGGGCGTTGCATTATTTTAACCACGACATTTTTTGAACTTAGCCACTGTTTTAATGAGTGTGGTAACATTTAGTTAACCACGGTGTTTAACATGTTAGGCACATTAG
>JAVKPL010013334.1:0-75799 GCA_032173675.1 Gastrolobium villosum | reverse complement strand
TCTTTTAAATTTGAATTAAATTTGTCTAAGACTATTAATTTGCTTTGAATTTCTGAACTATTCTATCTTCTTCAAATTAAATAAAGATGCAAAAAGAATTAGTTTTACTATATAAAATTTAAAAAATCATCTCTCTCAATTTTAAATTATCTAACTTAGATCTAAAAAGTGAACTAGTGCTTTGGGTTGACAATAAATTTTTTGCGTATTTGGGTTGACAATAAATTTTTTTGCATCGTGCAGGGATTCCGACGTTAGAAATAACTCTTGAATTCAAATTTAACTTTTCTGTTACTTATATAATCTATCTATCAAAATTTTCTACTACCAACTTACTACATATCTAATCACCATTGAATTAATATTTTCTTTCTCTTCGAAAACTTTTTAATATTCTCTCTTTAATCCAATGGTAATGTGATGAGTAGTAAGTTAGTAGTGAGATTTTTTGGTAGTTAGAATATCCTTGCTCTTTAAATTCTATTTTACTTTTTGCTTTGTTTGCCATTCTTTTTCTAATTATGTAGTTGTTTTGTTTCTGCATTAATTTTAAATTCTGTTTTTGTTTTTCATTTTATGATTTTGTTTTACCTCTTTGTTCTACATTGGGTTATGTTTAATTGTTTATTCAAAGGGAAAAATATTCCTGCAGTTACTGCACATAAGTTATCTACATTTATTCACAAAACGATGTCGTTTTGGTATTGAAATCATAAAAAATATAGATATAAAGACTGTTATAACCCTGAAATAAATTAAAATTATAAAAACACCATGATTTCCGCCTCAAAATGACGTCGTATTGAGCTTACTGCAGATAAGTTATCTGCAGTAACTGCAGAAAAAGCGAACCTTTATTTAAATTTTGCTTCTGTTTTTATTTTAGGGTTCGCTTTTTCTACAGTCAATATAGATAACTTATCTACAGTGAGCCTAAAATGACGTCATTTTGAGGGGAAATTAAGGTATTTTTGTAATTATAATTTATCTCATGGTTATAATAGTCTTTTTCATTATAATTTTTTAATTTTTCAACAAAAAATGACGTCGTTTTAGGAGCGAATGTAGATAACTTATCTACATTCACTTTAGAAACATTAAAGCCTTTATTTTATTACCCTTTTTTCAGTGTTATTAAACCCGACCCAGTATCGACTCGATCAGGGTACTGGATTACTGGGTCCCTGGTCGGACCGGTTGACTCGGATATATATAGATATATTAGAAAAATATAGATATGAACATATAAATCCAATTATATTCTTCATATCTAAAATGAATTAAACAAGATTCACTAAATAAGCTCAAAAATACGAAGCATAAATAAATAAAATTGCATGCTATTATTATGTCAATTTAAATTGCAACTCATCTCAATGACATTGAACTCATTGTAGATACAATGTAAGTTTTGATGATAACAAAGTGGCAACAACAAAAGGGCAAGATCATCGGATCAAGAGCATCAAGGAATAATTAGAAGAGCAATAACAAGATCAAAGACAACTAACCATGAACAACATCTAAGAGAAGCTCAATATCATAACCATGGAGAAAAATGATCAAAACCAACAAAGTGTCAAGCATTGTCATATCCAACAAGTCAGAGCATCAACTTCAATGAAAAGATCCAAGACACAAGACATGAAGCTAAGTCTAAAATCATATTTAGAATATATCTTTAGGATTTAGAATATATGTGAGGGTATATGATAGACTGCATTGCATGAGCTCAAAGTTTTTCTCAAAGTAAATGTGTTTTTCAAATTGCATAATCATAACCTTTATATACTTGAAAGAAATTTGAAAAATTCATGGAAAAGATCCTTGACATATTTTATAACTTTAAAACATATTTATCAAGTCAAGATCTTTCACAAAAAGTAGTTGGAAGCAAGCTAGAACACATTTGAACTTAAAATTTGTTGCTTAATTTCGCTGCTGCCTTCCTTACAATTTTTCGTAGCTACGATGATGGATTTGGATCTTGTGTTCTGCATAAAAGTTTTATATCTCTCTTTTATCTTTTCAACGAGACCAAGATCACATCAATCCGACAAGTATAACTCAAATTATAGCCAAAATACGAAACAATATTCTTGTTGTCAAGTTGGGAATCGATTACCACTACGACAGATCCCAACGGCTATAAAACGGCTAGTTTTTCAAATGATATCCCAACGGCTATAAAACAGCTAATTTTTCAAATGAGATCTCAACGGCTATAAACGGCTAGTTTTTCAAATGAGATCCCAACGGCCAGCTTTCCAACGGCTAGTTTTCCAATGGCTATAAACGGCTAGTTTTTAAAAGAAAACACTATATATGCATTCCCAATGACTCAACAACATTTGGACATCATTTCTACACATATTAAGCATACTTTGAGAGCTTCTACACTATCACTTGCATATTCTTTCATATCTTTCAAAGATCAGACATATTTGAGCTCATATCTTGAAAATCCATATACCCATAGTGCTTCAAGTTGTATATCCACACTTTGAGAGTGTATGTTCATTTCTAAATATCTCCTTCCCTGTATTCTTGAGTTGAAAGGGTTGTGAGACCCATTGTTTGAGAGGTGGCCAAATACCTAAGTAAATTTGGAGTGAATTGTAAGGTTACCAAGTACCCGTAAACTTGGAGATTGAAAGGTATCCAAAAACCCGAAGTGTTGGAAGATTGTAAAGGTTTGTCAAGCACCCCGTGAAGCTTGACCATTAGTGAAAGAGTTGATCGAGCGACTTCAGTCTGGATGTAGGTCTCAAGTGGTGGTGACCGAACCAAGATATATTGTGTTTGCAATTCTCTAAACTCTAAACTCTTCATTTCTAGCACTTTAATCGCTTCTTTGACATCTTGTATTTGCTAGTATAAGTTTTATAATTGTGATATATTATGGATTGTCTGAATGTATTGATTAGCTTTTCACATATCAAAGTTTACTTGAAATGATTATTTAGAAACTAGAAGGGGACTTTTGCGAAAATCTTGTAATACTCGATTCACCCCCTCTTGAGTATGGAAGCCACATTCCTAACAAGTGGTATCAGAGCTTAGTGCTCTGTTGGATGTTTAACCGCCTAGAATTAAAGATCCTTATTGAGGCTTCCAATATAATTTGTTTTTAAAACAAACAAAAAATGCAAGGCTTTGAATGTGATAAACCACCATTATTTGATGGTGAGGATTTTGAATATTGGGTGAAAAAAATGGAAGTTTTTATTCAATCAATTCATCTTTACATGTGGCATGTTGTAGATAAAGGTTTTTCGTTGAAAATAGAAGAATGCATGAATGATTTCAATAAAAGATGTTTTGTCTTTAATCTTGAGGCTATTCAAATGCTAAGAAAAAGTGTATATGATGATGCGTATGCTAAGATTAAACATTGCATGAATGCTAAAGATATATGAGATACTCTTATTACTATATATCTTGTCAATGATGATTTTGTGCTTAAAGATGCATATAGAGAGTAAGAAGAGCAAAATCCATTGGAAGAAGAAAAAGATGATGAGTGCACTTAAGAAGAGATTGAAAGTGATCAAAGAAGCTCAAAACCTCTTTGTGACAATGATGACATTCAAGTTGAGGTAAATAATATATACCTTGATTATAGTCCCTCATATGATAATTTGCAATGTGCTTATGATGATTTGAATGATAGCTTATTGAACTTGAAAAATAGAAATTTGGCTTCAATACAAAGTATTTGCTTCATTGAAAATCAAATTGAATATTTGAAAAATATATATGATTTTCAAGAAGAGAACATATCCTTGAATTGTGAATCCTCAACCATTCTTAAAATTTGCATTAATGTTGATAATCAAGTTGAGGAACTATCATCCAAACTTTCCATAATTGATAATCCTACATGCTCATATTCCATGTTTGAAAATGAAAATAATAATGATACATTTGTACATGGAAAACCTATATATGATTGTGAAAATAATAGTTTGGATAATGATAATATCAAGAAAGCCGGAAATTTGAAAGTTGAGCATAAAAAGAACAAGTTATCTTGCAAACACATTGTATGTAATTATTGTGGTAAAGTAGGGCATATTTCTCATTTGTGCTATCATAGAAGAAATTCTTGCATGAAAAATAAGTTGGTTTGGGTTGTCAAAACTTCTATAAATGTTATTCCCAACACTCAAGGACCCAAGATGAATGAGTACCAAAAAGTCCTCCTAACTTTTCCTATGTGCAGAAAATCATTCAAAATGATGGACAAAAAGGTTAAGAGAAAAAGAAATCATCAAGGAAAATGCTTCCCAGGCCCAATGATGGAATTATCAATCAAATAAGTAATAAAACTTCAGCTAAAGCTTCTCACATGAACAAGGTGGAACCTAGAAGGTTCAAAATCCAAAGAGAAAAGCAATGGGTAAGAAAAAGTCTCCACTTGATTACAAAGGCCAAGGTATCAAATATCTTTACCTCCTATGCTTATTCACATGTGAATCCAATGAATATGAGCTATATATCCTTTAGGCCTTAGGTAATGGATAAAATCATATTTTCTTGGTTTAAATGTTGAAAATTATGAATAGAACATGATTATATATATATATATATATATATATATATATATATATATATATATATATATATATATATATATATATTGTTGATTCCTAACACAACTGAATTGTTTTACACATATCTTGAGTTACATAAAACATTTTTAAGTGAAACTGGTGGCCATTGAAAGATAACTTGACAAACTCTAATTATGAAAATTTTCAAAAATTTTAGTCAAGTATAATGCTCCCAAAAATCTCGTGAACATAGTTGTTTTGTCATAAACTCTATTATGAACTAGTTTACTTAAAATGAGCATAACTTGATCTATATAAATCCTTTGAGCATGAATCCAGTGGCATTACAAAGATAGCTCAATAAAGTTTAATACTGGAAAATTTTAGAATTTTTGGATGTGTACATTGTTCCAGAAAATTCGTGATTGTGACTGTTTTGTCAAATACTCTATTTCTAATGCAGTAAATTTAATTGATCATATCTTGAGCTAAAGAAATCCAATTGACATGATCTATATATTATTAGAAAGCTTGAGATGTGTAATATAACATATCAAAATTTAGATTTTTGAAGTACTGATGAATTCCCAATTTTAATTACAAGATTACGAGTTTATGAAAAAGAAACTATGGAAATGTTATTGACTTTGTGCTTAATGTTAAATTGATTATTTAACTTATTATGCTCAATTTGTGTTTGATATTATTGATCTTTATGAGAGAATAATGAATTGATGATCAATGACTAACCCCTATGGATCCAAAGCGGATACCAAAAGTGCTTTGAATTATAACATTACAACTACTTCAAGAATGTATTCAAATGAAATAAGTTTATTCAACTTGAGGCTTGGAAAGCATGAAAGTATCCAACATATAAGAAGGGATGAAAGCATGATAAAGTATAAGGATATTCATGATAATCTCAAGGAGCCACATTCTGAATTGAAAGAATTCAAATATAGTGACTTCTATCCCTCTTTGTACTCTAAATGCTCTATAAATGATAATTAGGGAATTCCTTGAGACCTAGTTGATATGCCTACATGTTCTATTGATTGTGTCACTCTAGCAATATGCCCTAAATGTTATTATATATGCTAGTAGACACGTATATTTGTTACAATAGCATGATAATCTTTTTGACCTTGAGCTTTAGAGTATCACTACACCAAAAGTGGGAATTAGCGGCGGTTCAAACCGCCACTAAGAATTCCAGCGGCCAATAGAAAACCGACTTAGAAACTGGCGACGTTAAAAAATTTAGCGTCGGTTTATAGGAACCGTCGGAATAACCGACGCAAAAAAGCAAACCGACGCAGAATATATACAAACCGACGCAGATATTTGAAAAAACAAAAAAAAAATTATTTTAGCGACGGTTGTAAACCGCCGCTAAATCATGTAATTCATTTTTTTAAAATTAATTTTTTGTGGTGGTTTCAATAAATATAATTTTTTTTTATAAACATATATATCTTTCAAACAACCACTGAATTGTAAAATTGATTTAAATTATATAATTTGACTCAAACTCTTGTAGTAATTTCATTGGTTATAAAACCTGTTATTATAACATTTAAATATATAAAAAAAACTAGAAACAATTATAAAGATCAATTTAAAAAGTCTAACTTTAAAATTTTATATATTTAAACATATGACAAAAACAAAGTACATAAGTCTTTTACAAATTAATCATAAAAGTAATCACAATGTCAATATAACTACAAATGTTTAAACATATATAATCATAAATAATGTTAAGAGAGTATTCCACTTTTCAATCTCCTCCACCTTATCAAGTTTTCTGATCCCACCGAGGTAGAAAAGTCTAGAGCCCTGTTCATCATACACGTTTCTTTTGTTCAGCACTGATCTTCTCCATCGACTCTGTCGTTGAGGAGCATACCATATGTATTCCTGTATTGAGTTGTCTGGCAGCATCTCTCGTCTCAAGAAGCAAGCGATCGGTAGAATTCATGATTTGCCTAATTCCGAACCAGACTCTGATGCGCCCTTGGGCTGTATTGTGGTGCTTCTCATAATTGTCCTTTTGAGACTGCAGTGTAGAAAGAAAGACCAAAATAATTAATAAAGTTGTGAAATGAGTTGGATGGGATGGAAGGGAGAGGGAGAGAGAGTGACCTGAAGGCAATCATGAGTAGTTCGAATGGCCCAGGATGATGGCAAACCATGGCCAGAATCCATGGTTGACTGGGTTAAACAAGCACGCAAACCCAGTAATTGGACTGCTCTAGCCATCCCAGAAACATGTTGACCACCAGCTTCAGCAAAATAGGTTACCTGAAAGTGAAAGGTTGCGCCTGACCTGTTCAAGGAGAAAGCTTAAAAATAAATTTTTCGGTGATACATACTGAAAGAAAGAGAGGGAGGGGGAAGGGGGAAGGGAATCGAATTTGAAAGGAAGAAAATAAAATTGAACAGCCAGTTGGGAAAGTTGCTCATTTATGACCGAAAGGTCGCAGGTTCGAGTTTAGGAAACAGTTTCTTTGCAAAATATACGGGAAAGATATATAATATTGGAAGAAAACAGTTGTTTCTGAATAAATTCAAAAGCGTAGAAAATATTCAAATAGAGAAGCAGTCGAATAATTTCATAATAACAAAATAAAATACCAACGCACATTAGAAAAAAAAAACTAAGCAAACTTTGAATTTACTTAAATTTTAGTTTTTTACTCAAAACAGCTTTTCAGCTAAAAAAATTTCTCAAGATAATTTAATCTTAACACACTCGAAGTTTAGATAGAAAAATATGTGTTCTTACTTTCGAGTTCTGTGCTCGATTGGAGAGAATTGAAAGTGATATTTGATTACTTGCTTCTTAACAGAGCTTCCTAGAGTTATTTTTGACTTCCAGTTATTTTTGAAAATATATGTACAATAATGTATACGAGTGGAACCAGTGGAGACCCTAAGGGTGTTGTTTTGACCCATGAAAACATAACTACTTTTGTAAGAGGAATAGATCTTTTCTTGGAACAATTTGAAGAAAAGGTAAATCTGGTGCTGGATCCTCTAGAAAAAAATTATGATACCATTTTTTCCTTTACTTCAATTGCACAGTGATACAAGAATATTTATATTTGCACTAGATTCTGATACTTTCCTTTATAGCTTTTCTGATATATATGTATCCATATTGTGATCCCTGCTGCTCCTATAAGAATGCTATCAATTTGTTATACCTCTTAATTTACACAAAACAAATTTGGTAAAATTTTGTTATCCCTTGTCCTTTACTGGTTTTTGTAGGCATTTTTTTGCCATGCTGGTGCTTATTGATAACAAGTTTTTCAGTTCTTAGAGTACAAACCTTTATGGTTTAATCTCTCTTTTAATAAGCAAGTTTTATTGATTATTCAATCTATTTTTTCCATTGAAATCTTTGCTACAGTTATTTATATGGCTAGAGTTACTTGACAAGCCCGTTATGGAAGTTTGACAAGATTAACTGCATTTTATGTTCAGCCACCTCCACCTGTCAATGATACAAACCCATATAATGTCTTTCGGCCAAGGGAAAAAGCTCACAGGCTTCACATAAGAAGGGTAGTGGAAAACTCAGCAAAGAGACAATATGGGTACTGTCATTGATTCTCATTTACATATTTATGTTCTTCTCATCTTAATTAATTATATTTATGTCTATAATTATTTGTTTAATATTGTCTTGCAGATTGGCTATCAGTTTATGTTTTTCGTCATTAGTACTGCACTTCTCAAATTCGAAAAAGTCACTGATTTTGCTGGTAAGCTTTTTTCCTTCACTTAAAAATATGTTAGTATAGTAGTAATCTGTTGACAAACTAATTAAGTGGTGTTTTGTTCGTATAACTAAGCAACCAATTGCGTATTCAAATAATTATTTAATTAATTCGGCCTCTTTGAAGGAAGTAATACTAACTTCGTCGTTATACTTGCTATATGTGCCCGGCACTTTCGACAGGTAACATAACATTCCATTTTCTTTCTTTGTGTTCATTTCATTTTGGGATCATATATTAGACTAAACAAATAAAAATTACCAAGTAAAATATAATTATTATTTTTTCAAGAGATTGGCTTGAATTGAAAGGCTTTCCAACTATCCATTGTACTTGAGAGATGGAGTTGTGAGCAAGGACGCCACAACAACAACAACAAAAATTAAAAGAGTGTATGCTCTTTCTGAGATCCGATTGATGAGGACGCTGGATCTCAAGCATAAGCTTTTTCTTTTCTGCGGAATTCCCCCTAATCTGTGAGATGCTTTCTTTTTTAATTTAAAAATAAAACCTAACATCTTTAGGATTTAGAATATATGTGAGGGTATATGATAGACTGCATTGCATGAGCTCAAAATTTTTCTTAAAGTAAATGTGTTTTTCAAATTGCATAGTCATAACCTTTATATACTTGAAAGAAATTTGAAAAATTCATGGAAAAGATCCTTGACATATTTTATAACTTTAAGACATATTTATCAAGTCAAGATCTTTCACAAAAAGTAGTTGGAAGCAAGTTAGAACACATTTGAACTTAAAATTTGTTGCTTAATTTCGTTGCTGCCTTCCATACAATTTTTCGTATCTAAGTTGATGGATTTGGATCTTATGTTCTGCATAAAAGTTGTAGATCTCTCTTTTATCTTTCCAACGAGACAAAGATCACATCAATCTGACAAGTATAACTTAAATTGTAGCCAAAATACGAAACAATGTTCTTGCTATCAAGTTGGGAATCAATTACCACTGCTACAAATCTCAACGGCTATAAAACGACTAATTTTTCAAATGAGATCCCAACGGCTATTTTTTCAAATGCCCAACGGCTAGTTTTCCAACGGCTATAAACATATATATATATATATATATATATATATATATATTGTACGCTTTCAACGATAGTAAAAATGTTCCTAAATCAAGATGGAGAAATACAAGGGATTAGAAAATATAATGTATTAGGGTTTTATAAGAGTTATGTTGTAGGAAAAGTGATTGTGTAATGTTATAGAGATTCGTTTTGCGTGCCTTAATTTTTATTTATTATTTTTGTTTTAAAAAGTATGGGCCCCACTATATATGCATTCCTAATGACTCAAAAACATTTGGACATCATTTCTACACATATTAATCATAATTTGAGATCTTCTACACTATCACTTGCATATTCTTTCATATCTTTCAATGATAAAACATATTTGAGCTCATATCTTGAAAATCCATATACCCATAGTGGTTCAAGTTGTATATCCACACTTTGAGAGTGTATATTCATTTCTAAATATCTCTTTCCCCGTATTCTTGAGTTGAAAGGCTTGTGAGACCCATTGTTTGAGAGGTGGCCAAATACCTAAGTAAATTCGGAGTGAATTGTTAGGTTACCAAGTACCGGTAAACTTTGAGATTGAAAGGTATCCAAGAACCCGAAGTCTTAGAAGATTGTAAAGGTTTTTCAAGCACCCGTGAAGCTTGACCATTAGTGAAAGAGTTGATCGAGCGGCTTCAGTCTGGATGTAGGTCTCAAGTGTTGGTGATCGAACCAGGATATATTGTGTTTGCAATTCTCTAAACTCTAAACTCTTCATTTCTAGCACTTTAATCGCTTCTTTGTTATCTTGTATTTGCTAGTATAAGTTCTATAATTGTGATATATTATATATTATGAATTGTCTGAATGTATTGATTAACTTTTCATATATCAAAGTTTACTTGAAATGATTATTTAGAAACTAGAAGGGGACTTTTGCGAAAATCTTGTAATACTCAATTCACCCCCTCTTGAGTATGGAAGCCACATTCCTAACACTCATATTTTTCAAATTCAACTACATTAAAATAACATATGTCACATTCTCTTAATTATTATTCCGCAAATTGCTTCAGTATTAGAAACTAAAATTTGAGGTCATTGTATAAGAGTATATTAACAAATAAAATTAAAAAAAGTTTTTACAATGACTTCTACATTTTATTCTGATAAGATGAAATAATTTTGGTGTTTTTTTTAAAAAAAAAATGCATGACCCGACCGGGTCAACGGGTCACCGGTTTTGACCGGGTCGATACATGACCGATCCACTGCTTGACCCGGACCAGTCCAATGACCGGGTCATCGGGTTCCGGGTCGACCCAGTCGGGTTAGGCCGGGTTTTAAAACTACGTTTTTTTTAGGATTATGTTTATTCTACTTTGCTTTATTTTAAATTTCGCTACTCTTTTGATTATTTTATATTGCTGTCAATTTCTGCACTTTCTGTTTATTGATTAAGAAAACCTTAGGAGTAGGACTAACCACTTTTCTGCTTTGCTAATTAAATTTAATTGTTATTAATCATTATAACTTCTGCTCTTATTCTTGGATAAATGTTCTTCAATTTTATTTGTTTTGTCAATTTTTTATTTTATTTTATTTAATTATCATATGTATTTGTCTTCTATGAGATACATTCCGCATTATTGGTCCTAACTTAGTGTGTATAAGGTCGAGTTTACAATTCTATTGCCGAATCTTGTTTCAATTTTTAATATTTTAACCGAGTTTGATCGATTTGAACCAATGTTACATGGTAATTTGAACCATACTAAAATAATTTAGGGAAAAATGTGTGTCATTTTAAAGGATGTAAAGTTGTATCATTTTAAGTGAGAGAAATAGATAAATCATGGAAGAGAGAGTAGACAAAAAAAAAATCAAGGTATAGGTCTCATGTGTGTGTGAGAGTGAATGACATAAGTTGTGTCATTTGAAAATAATTTAATTGGTTTTAGTAAAAAAAAATGGTTGTATTGTAGATTCACTTATAGATTTTTGGACACGTGAGTGACACCCTAAGCATATGGTTTTTACAAATTAAATGTAATATGAAACCACATTATACATGGTGAGTACCAATAAGCTAGGTAAAATTTTAAGGCATCCCCATTTCTATCGTGGATTTATCTCTTTTAAAGTGAATGATGGACTTTAGAAGCTAAGCTGCATAATTATAACCCTTGATAGAAAAAAGATAGAGTAAATGTAGTTTCCAAAAAAATAAATAAAATTGATAGAGTAAAATTTAATAACTTTGTAGTTTATTACACATCTGCATATATTTATTGTAATCTTAACCTTTTATTCCTTTTATAAATAATAGGATATTATGTTAAAAATGGTTTATTTTTTATTTTTTAAATTACATCAAAAGAGGCATTAACCTCTCTCCCCTCTTATGAGATCCACAACAATCACTTTTTCACTATTATAGTTGTTCTATGTCAACGCAAAAAATAATTACATGCATGGACAAGCAAACTGTATTCCTACAGAACAATAAAAGTTCAATCCCTATGTTCGTAAAGTTCTCATGTCTACGGTAGATGGTCACACCAAATCGTTGGAAGAGGAAGACGACCTTAGAAGAAGCACAAAGTAAAGTAAAGGGGGAGATGGTGGATTTAGTAACGAGCAATCTATAGCTCCAGGGGATGAAGAAGGGATGACTGATAATACATCCTTTAAAGAAGTATTAATAAGCCACAACAGGGAATGGGAGGATGAATATGATCATATGATCGAGGAGGTAAGGAAAATCAACCGAAGTTCCCAACTGAAGAAAACTAGGAGAAAACACTGGAGGTCATAAGTCAGGAAGATGTAGATGGTCGTACGAATTTCATTTTGTCTGATGAGTTTAAAAGAAAACCATGGAGTCCCTGACACAAAGCCATCTTCGTAAAGCTAATGGGTAAGAAAATTTATGTAACTTTTATGAAAAATAGATTAGAAAGCTTGTGGGAAAGAGAGGGTAGAATTCTAGTGGCTGATTTGGAAAATGAATATTTTATGGTTCGTTTTGAGAAGAAAAAAAAGAGACATGGACTTTGCTCTAACAACAGGGCCAAGGATCTTTTTTGATCACTACCTTGTGATTAGGTCTTGGGAACCGTACTTTCAACCCTATCAGGCAACGATTTCTCAAATCATGGCTTGGGTTAGCCTTCCTGAATTTCCTATGGAATTTGTGAATACTGGTTTGGTTCAAAGTATTGGTAACTGGCTAGGTAAATACACAAGAGTTGATGCAGCTACCACTTCTCTGGCTAGAGGTAGGTTTGTAAGAATGTGTGTTAAACTAGATCTTACCAAACCTCTCCAGGCGGAGTATAAAGTGGAAGGAAGAATTAAAAAGGATTGAGTATGAGGGGTTACATCTCATCTGCTATGGGTGTGGTAAGTATGGCCTTAGAATGGGAACTTTCCCAACAAAAGCTATGTAGGAGGCTAATCATAATGATCATAGTCAAGAGGGGGCTTCTAATAGTCAAGAGAATTATGATGAGGGGGTAGTGATGTAACAAAGGTTAATTCTAAATTTGGCCCTTGGATGTAGGTGTTGCGGAATAGAAGAGGTAAAGGTTCCGAAATTAATAGAATGGACTCACATAAAGGAAAAGAGGGCCAATTGAACAATAAGACTGGATCTTCTTTTGATGCTCTAAAGAAGAAGATGCCACGGGATGAAGAGGATGTCAATTCGAAAGTGATGATTTTATACCAAGGTTCGACTTAGAGGTCCATTCAATTCAAAAATAGGAGAAATTCATCTAATCATGTTGATTTGGTGAAAACAAAATCAAATATATTTTGGTGGGAGATCAAAGGAATGAGTTTGATAATAAGTAAAATTTGGACAATGAACTAACGAAAATAAACCAAGAAAATATGATTCTGCTAGATCAGCGAGTAAAAAGACATAAGTTCAGATTGGGACAATTGTAGTGGGTGAATCTGTTGGAGCAATAATTCCATCAATAGTTGCTCATCAAGAGAGGAATAAAAATCAGTTCAAACAACATAAACATTGTTTGGAATTAGATGATCAGTCTCAAAATAGTCATTGATAGAATTTGGACCCAAAATCTCCAGATTCGACGATAGTGGATAAAAAACATTCTGAGTCTGATTGTGATAATATGGAGTATGTAGATGCAGAGAACAGTAGTATGTTAAGAAATAAGAAGGAGTAAGGTTTGCTGACCCCTGCAAACCACCTATATAGCTCTCAATAAACTTCCTCATATGGAACACGAGAAAAAAGTTGGGATTTGATAGTCTATTAGTTCAAGAAGCATAGGGTTTTGCGAGAGGAATTTGGTTAAATTTATTCATTGCAGAATCAATCTCCCTATAGGTGATTCTTTTGAATCCACAACTATCTATGCTAGTCCTTCTCAAAGCCTTAAAAATAATCTTTGGGAGGATCTTCGAAAGCTAAGTGACTCTATGACTAGTCCCTGGCTACTTGGTGGAGATCTTAATGAAATTGCATTCACTAGTGAAAAGATAAGTGGAGTTGCAGCTGACCTATCCAAGTGTGCCAATCTTGTTTCTGTGCTTGAAGATTTCCAGGTTGCAGATTTAGATTGTGATGGCCCTCTTTTCACCTGGCAAGGTCCAAAATGGACCAATTTGAACAGAATTTTTAAACGTCTTGATTGAGTTGTTACTAATTTGGAGTGGAGAATCATGTTTGATGATGCTAGATTTTCTTCTCTTCCTTGAATATTATCTGATCATAATCCCTTATTGATCAGTTTATTTGAAGATTCCAATGAAAGAAGGAGAAAGCCTTTTTCTTTTTATGCAGCTTGGTAGGAACACCAAGCTTTTAATAGCTTTCTATAGTTCAAGTGGGATTATGATCTCGATTTCCCATATATGCTTCAAAGATTGGTGCCTGATATTAAAATCTGGAATAAGAAAGCCTTTGGCAATACTGATAGGAGGAAAAATAGCATTTCTCAAAAAATTGCCAACATCCAGAATAGCCGCATTCAAAATGATTCTCAAGCCCGATTGAAATTGGAAAATGATTGTCAGAGAATGTTGATTAATGTTCCTCGAGAGGAGGAACTTTTTTGGTTTCATAAATCCAGGCAGAAATAGATTGCTGATGGAGACAAAAATACCCGTTTATACCATCTTAGTACAGTGGTTAGAAGGAATTTGAATAAGAGCTTCAAACTTAAAAATGATGGTTAGGTCTGGGTGACAAAACCTGCTGAGCTCAAAAATATGGCGTGCAACTTCTTTAAAGCTCTTTTTACTAAAGACATTTGTGGTAGAAGGTGGATTTCTTCAGGAAATTTATGGCCTGATCTATTGGAGAAAGAAAAAAGCTCTCTAAGTAAATTCCCGAAGGAAATGGAAATTAAACAAACAATCTTCAGTATGGGAGCTTTCAAGGCACCAGGTATTGATGGTTTTCTTGCGATCTTCTTCCAGAGAAATTGGCAATTAATCAAATCACAGGTGTGTTCTTTAGTTGCTCAGATTTGGAATTATCCCGAAGTCTTAGGATCTATAAACTCGTTGGTTTTAATTCCCAAAGCTCAAAATCTAGTAAATATCGGGCAGTTTCGTCCAATTTCTTTATGCCCGGTTGTATATAAAATAGTCAGCAAGCTTATTGTGAGCCGTCTTAAACCAATTATGGAAAAGATAGTATCTCATGCACAATATAGCTTTGTGCCACAACGCCATACCCAAGATAATATTATTATTGTCCAAGAACTGGTAAATTCAATGAGGAGAATGTGTGGTAGGAAGTGTTTCATGGCGGTCAAGATAGATCTTGAGAAGGCATACGATCGTCTTAATTGGAAATTTATTCAAAGGGTATTGGAAGAAACACAGATCCCTGGAAGACTTACTGATCTAATTATGGCAATTGTTACATCCCTTAAAATCAATAGTGTTTAGAATGGAAAACTAATAGAAGAATTTTAATAAAGTAGAGGAGTCAGGTAAGGAGACCCGATATCACCATACCTATTTGTCTTGGAAACGGAGAAGCTTTCTCATATCGTTGATACAGTTGTGAATGAGGACCTTTGGAAACCAATAAGAGCTGGTAAGGGGGTACCAAAATATCTCACCTTTTATTTGAAAATGATCTGATGCTTTTTTTAGAAGCTAGTGAGGAACGACTTAATATTCTCTTCAGAAGTTTGAATCTATTTGGAGATATTTCTGGAAAAAAGGTTAGTATTCAAAAATCTTTTGTATACTTCTCTAAGAATACACCAGATAAGATTGCAACTAAAATTATATATCTGAGTGGGTTCAAAAGAGTAACAAATATAGGCAGATACCATGGAGCAATGATACGTCATGGTAAAGTTACTAAGAATTTGTTTACTGGTATAGTGGAAAGAGTTAAGGAAAGATTGTCTAGCCGGCAATCTCAATCTCTCTCTCATGCGGGTAGAGTGGTACTTTCCCAATCAGTGTTGTCTACTATGTCGTACTATTACATGCAAAATAATATGATTCGTAAAGCTGTTTGTAATGAATTAGAATAGCTTCAAAGAGCATTCATATAAGGGGATATAGAAAGGAAGAAACATATACATCTCATTGGGTGGGACATAATTACCAAACCAAAAGCAGATAGAGGGCTGCGTTTGAGGAAGTTACATGTCATGAATGAGGCTTTCTTGGGAAAACTAGTTTGGGCTTTTTTAAATGAACCTGACCAGCTTTGGGTGAAGGTGATGAAAGCTAAGTACACAAATGCAACTAATAATCAGGTTGATTTATATTGGAAAAATGACAATCTCGACTATGGAAGTTTATGTGTGAAGTTTGGCATAAACTTAAATCCAAGTTAATTTAGGATGTGCGTGATGGATCATCTGTTCTTTTTTAGAAAGATAAGTAGGTGGATATTGGGGAAAGCCTTGCTAGTAGAGCTATTGCTCCAATTCCCCTTATATATTCTGGAAAAAAAGTAATAGATTATGTTGCTAGTGATGGATCTTGGGATTATGAGAGATTATCTTTTCTGCTTTCGGATGATTGTATTTAGAGCATTAGAAGCATGTTGCCCCTGAATCTAATGGTATTAACAGAAAATGGTGGAACCTAGTTGGTTCAAATGAGGTATCTATTAAGAACATTTACAACATACTGATGAACCACTATAGTTTGAATGCTTTTGATAGTAACTTCCGGTCAGCTATTTGGAAATTAAAAGGGCCTAATCACATAAGTCTCGTTTCAATATGTTTTCCCCCTACTTGTCCTCTTTGCCATCTTGATGATGAATCTATTATTCATATGGCCTGAGACTGTTCCAAAATTAAAAAGTATGGACTGATCTTTTGAGTTCAAATATGGTAAATGATTTTTTTATGCTGATTTAAATTCATGGCTATTACTGAATATAAAAAATGATTCTATATTGTGCTTTGATGCTCCCTGGTCATTGGTATTTGCTATCACCCTTGGCTAGCTTGGCATTGGAGGAATGAGCATGTTCATGGAGCGGAAGACAGTTGGAGAGCTTACAAGTTGCCGACTGATGAAAAATTGATTTCATCAGTGTGGATGATTCATAATGGAAACAAGCTAATCAAGAATCAAGCTATTCTTCCTATTCGTTGGATACCTATGGACACAGGTTGGTTAAAAATAAACATGGATGGTGCTGCTAGGTATGTTGGTAGAGGAGCTGCATGTGGAGGAATTGTAAAGGATGAATCTGGTAGTTGGAAAGAAGGCTTTGTGTATTACATTGGTCACTGTTCAGCTTTTGTTGCGAAATCATGGGGCGTCCTCAAGGGTCTTGAACTTGCATGGGCTAGAGGTTGGAGGCGCTGCATCATAGAAAGTGATTCAAGCTCAGCTATAAATTTTCTCTCCAGAAATGGAAGAACAGCTTGAGAGTCCTGCCTAGTGATTTAGATCGAGCATGGTTACAGAAAGATTGGGAAATTCAATTGGTTCATATTTTTAGAGAGGGGAATAATTATGCTGATTGGTTATCTAATTACCCTCTAGATTATCCTATGTAGAATAATTGTTGTGTTTTTCCAACCCCTCCCCGTGGTATTTGGCCTTTTTATTTGACTGATTTTTTCTTTGGTCTGTAATTTCAGAAAGATTATTTTGAATTAATCTCTTTGGGGTGTTGTTTCCAACCCCCTTAGATTACAAGAAAAAAATAAAAAATTCAATCCCTAGAAAAATTGCTTGAAAGAAAATACCTCTAGAAAACTAAAATGTAAAAATTGTTGCATCTTTTTGTGAATTTTTTTCGGAGAAGGATATTGTAACAACCAAGTAATGTTACTACCAATGTTATTATCAATTAATTTTACCGTTAGATCGATTATGTTAATCCAACGGTTATATTTAGTTCCATCTTTGTATGGTTATGATTCCCCATATTTAAAGTGAAAGCTTTAAATATGGGGAATCATAACCCTACAAAGGTGAAAATAAATATATAGTATTAAAAAAGCTCTAAAACTTTTCCAAAATTGATTATGCAAATTATTTTCAGGTGGGATCTATATTAAAAAGAAAAGAAAACATAATTAACTCGGTTTGCTTGCATTTCCAATAGAGTAGAAATCAAAATGTCATTTCTACCAAAAAAAAAAAAAAAATCAAAATATTATGGGCTTTTGCTTATAGGTCCTGCATACCTCATGTTATTAACTAAGGCCTAAGCCCACCCTTCAGTTCCGGGACGGTTCACTTACCTGAATTCCAAGATTTTTTATTTTTTATTTTTTATTTTTCCTCGTCCAACCGACTCCAAGAAAATTCTAACCACATATAAAGCAAACCCTACACAGTGTCTCGTACATAACAAATCTCACCATTGAGACACACAAAACAACAACAAACGAAATCTCAATTGTGTTTCCTTCACCATCAGGTATCGCATTGTTTCTCTTCTCTGCATATTCATTTCATAGTTAGTTATTTTTTATAAGATAAAAATTAAAAATAAAATTAAACCTTGTTAAGTTTGTGTTACATTTCTAAGTTAATTTCTTGAAAGTTATAATCAAACTAGATTGTAATCTACAATTCTTTGTTTCGTTTTAATTTTGTATTTAATTATATATTGAGTTAGAGAAGAATCAAGGGGTAGGTTCTGAATTGTGGTTTGGTGTGTGTGTGTGTGTGGTTGAATTGTGCTATTTGTAGTTATAGTTTTGAAATTTTGAATGTTGGGTGTTTGTAGGAACGTTGCAAAGAGATGAGCTTGCAAATTCGAAGAGAACGGAAGGATTGGTCAAGGGCTCGATCACAAGCTCCTATTCGTCAGGAATGGGTTCCTAGAGGTGCATCCAGCACTGTTGTCCAGCCATCAAATTTGAACTCACATCAAAATGCTAATGCTGATGCTGATTCTGGCTGCTCCAATCATGGTGTTGCTGTTGCTCCACCCGTGACTCGGCATAGAAGCAATGATGGTAATCTTAGGATGGAAAAGGAAAAGGATAAGGAAAAGGATAAGGAAAAGGAAAGGGATAAAGGGAGGAGTGCGAATCAGGTGGTGAAGGGATTGGGATTGAGAGACTCAAGTTTGCCTCAGTTGGTGCAAGAGATTCAGGAGAAGCTCGTAAAAGGCACCGTGGAGTGCATGATTTGCTATGACATGGTCCGTAGGTCGGCGCCTGTTTGGTCTTGCTCAAGTTGCTACTCTATCTTTCATCTGAGTTGCATCAAGAAGTGGGCTAGGGCACCCACCTCGGTTGATTTGTCTGCGGAGAAGAATCAAGGGTTTAATTGGCGGTGTCCCGGTTGTCAGTCTGTGAAGCTCATGTCTTGGAAGGAGATTAGGTATATTTGCTTTTGTGGGAAAAGGCCAGACCCTCCATCTGATTTGTATCTGACACCACATTCGTGTGGAGAACCATGTGGGAAGCCTCTTGAGAGGGAGTTGTTGGTTAGTGGAATGAGTAAGGATGATCTTTGCCCTCATGTTTGTGTCTTGCAATGTCATCCGGGTCCATGCCCTCCCTGTAAAGCATTTGCTCCTCAACGTTTGTGCCCTTGTGGGAAGAAATCAATTACCACCCGTTGCTCTGATCGGCAGTCTGTTCTTACCTGTGGCCAGCGCTGTGATAAGCTTCTTGAATGTGGGCGTCACCGCTGTGAAAACGTTTGTCATGTGGGTACTTGTGATCCTTGCCAGGTTCTAATCAATGCCTCTTGCTTTTGCAGTAAAATGATGGAGGTTATTCTTTGTGGGGACATGTCTGTGAAGGGCGAATTCAATGTAGATGATGGAGTTTTTTCTTGTGGTTCCAATTGTGGAAAGAAACTTAGTTGTGGGAATCATTTCTGCAGTGAGATTTGTCATCCAGGCAGCTGTGGGGAGTGTGAACTTTTACCAAGCCGGGTTAAGACTTGCCCTTGTGGGAGAACAAGGTTGGAGGATGAACGCCAGAGTTGCTTGGATGCTATACCTACCTGCTCTCAAGTATGTGGCAAGCTCCTTCCTTGTGGGATGCATAATTGTATAGAAACATGTCATGTTGGGGAATGTCCACCTTGTTTGGTTCTAGTTTCACAGAAGTGCCGTTGTGGCTCAACTTCCCGAACTGTGGAGTGCTATAAGACAATAATGGAGAATGAGAAATTTACTTGTGCAAAGCCTTGTGGGCAGAAAAAGAACTGTGGAAGGCATCGATGTAGTGAAAGGTGTTGTCCTCTTTGTAATCCAAATAATAATTTAAGTGGGGATTGGGATCCTCACTTTTGTTCCATGTCATGCGGAAAGAAGCTTAGATGTGGTCAGCATGTGTGTGAATCACTGTGTCACAGTGGTTATTGCCCGCCTTGTCTTGAAACAATCTTTACCGATTTGACTTGTGCTTGTGGTAGGACTTCAATCCCTCCTCCTCTACCTTGTGGCACACTGCCTCCCTCGTGTCAGCTTCCATGTTCAGTTCCGCAACCATGTGGCCATTCAGGCTCACACAGTTGCCATTTTGGAGACTGCCCTCCTTGTTCAGTGCCTGTAGCAAAAGAATGCGTTGGTGGGCATGCTGTTCTTAGGAACATACCTTGTGGTTCAAAGGATATTAGATGCAATAATCTCTGTGGCAAGACCAGACAGTGTGGTTTACATGCATGCGGCAGAACATGTCATCCCCCACCTTGTGATAATACATCTGGTTGTGTGCAAGGTTTCCAATCACCATGTGGCCAAACATGTGGTGCTCCAAGGCGAGACTGCCGGCATACGTGTAAGGCTCCATGTCATCCTTCATCTCCATGCCCGGATATAAGATGCGAATTCCCTGTTACAATTACTTGTTCTTGTGGCCGTATAACAGCAAATGTTCCTTGTGATGCTGGTGGTAGTAGTAGTAGTAACTATAATGCTGATGCCATACATGAAGCTTCCATTATTCAAAAGTTGCCTGTTCCACTTCAACCGGTTGATGCAAATGGCATAAAAATTCCCCTTGGACAAAGAAAGCTGATGTGTGATGATGAATGCGCTAAGTTGGAGCGTAAAAGAGTTCTTGCTGATGCTTTTGACATTAGTGCTTCAAGTCTGGATTCTCTCCATTTTGGTGAAAACTCTCTTTCTTCTGAATTGCTTTCTGACTTGTTCAGACGTGATCCGAAGTGGGTTTTAGCTGTTGAGGAGAGATGCAAATTTTTAGTACTTGGCAAGAGCAGAGGAACTGCACGTAGTTTAAAAGTCCATGTTTTTTGTCCTATGCTGAAGGATAAAAGAGATGCAGTGAGGTTGATTGCTGAAAGATGGAAACTTGCAGTGAATGCTGCTGGTTGGGAGCCTAGGCGATTTATTGTAGTTTCTGTTACCCAAAAATCAAAGGCCCCAGCTCGTGTGATAGGGGTTAAGGGTACCACAACTTTAAATACTCCTCTTCCTCCTGCATTTGATCCTTTGGTAGATATGGACCCGCGGCTTGTTGTCTCATTTCTAGATTTGCCAAGGGAAGCTGATATCAGTGCCTTGGTGTTGAGATTTGGTGGTGAGTGTGAGCTTGTTTGGTTGAATGACAAGAATGCTTTAGCTGTTTTCCATGATCCTGCCCGAGCTGCAACTGCAATGAGGAGGTTGGATCATGGATCAGTTTATCAGGGAGCTGTTGTGGTTGCAACATCTTCAGCTACCAATGCCTGGGGAGGAGCTGGGACAATGAAAGAAGGAGGAGCACTGTCAGCATTGAAAGGTAATCCATGGAGAAAAGCTGTAGTACAAGAGCCTAGTTGGAGAGAAGATTCTTGGGGTGATGAAGATTGGTCTACTGGTTCTGCTAATATCCAGCCATCTGTTTGGAAGAAAGAACCTCCAATAACTGCTTTGTTAAATCGTTGGAATGTCTTAGACCAGGAATCGAGCACAAGTTCATCGTTTACAACTGTTAGAACTGAAGTTTCTGGGAAAAACACTGAAAGTAGTGTTGTCTCAAGGTTGGAGTCTCATCCAGGTGGGTCAAATGAAGAAGGGCAACTTGGAGGAAACTCTGATGTAGCTGAAGTTTCTGAAGTAGTAGATGATTGGGAGAAGGCTTATGAATGAGGAAAAAAAAGAAGAACAAGAAGCAAACACACTTTCTACGTTAGAAATTATATTCTGTTGATAAAGAGGCATGTAAGGCCTCCTTGCCTTGTTTTTATCAATTTTGGCAAGTTGAGGACATTTTCTTTGTTTTAGGTAAATGTTTCAAATTCAAAGTGATTGGATCATCCATGCCTAGATTGAGCAATGGGGTATAGAAAGAAATGCATTTTATAAAAGTGCTACACTATGTCAAAGAGCATTGGATCACCCATGCCTAGATTGAGCAATGGGGTGTAGAAAGAAATGCATTTTATAAAAGTGCTACATTTTGTCAAAGAGCATTGAGTTAATATAGTCCTTGACTCTTTGGATTGAAAGTCAATTTATAAATCAAGTTCTTGACGGAAGAAAGAGGTCTGAGTTTGATACATACGAGGAAATTCAAGGTCCTAAAACTCAAAAGCTTAGCAAGCCAATTCTGTTGATTTTTAGTTGTGAAGCGTTGTTCAAGCAAACCTCCTGCCCAAAAGATATGTTCTCCAATGTTGAATAGCTAAGACCAATGCCATTAACTCCTTTTCATAAACTGATTTAGTAAGAGAAGTTGGTCAAAGAGCCTTGCTAAAAATGCAAAGGATGTTTGTTTTGAGATAAAACAGCCCCAATACCTTTTCCACTTGCATCACATTCAATGTCAAAAGGTTTAGTAAAATCAGGTACTACAAGTACAGGAACAGTAATCATAGCATGCTCTAAGGCCTCAAAGGCAGAAGAAGACTCTGTTGTCCATATAAAATTTCCATTTTTTAACATATTAGTCAATGGTTTAGCAATCTTACCATAATCACGAATATATCTTCGATAATAACCGGTAAGTCATTGAGGCCATTGAATCATGCTTTCTACTTTTTTAGGATCCATGGAAACTACTTTGTAAGAAATAATATGCCCCAAGCAATCAATAGTGACCAAAGCAACATTTCTTTGCATAAAATTGATGACAAGATAGAGTGGATAATACCTTCTCCAAATGTTGTAAATGGTTCTCCCAACTACTCCTGTATACTAGAATATCATCAAAGAAAACCAAACACAAATTTACAGAGAAAAGCCTGCAAAATAGAATTCATAGTGCATTGAAAAGTTGGAGGAGTATTAGTAAGAACAAAAGGCATCACCCCAAACTCGAAATGACCTTGATGAGTGCGAAATGAAGTCCTGGGAATATTTGGCTCAAATATTCGAATTTGATGGTATCTAGCCTGAGATCTATTTTAGAAAAATAAGTGGCTTCATGAAGTTCATCCAGTAACTCCTCTATCATTGGAATAGGAAATTTATCGGGCACAATGGCTTTGTTTAAAGCTCGATAGTCTATACAAAAACACCAACTCCCATCCTTTTTCTTAACCAAAATCACTGGACTAGAATATGGACTGTTACTAGGGCGGATAATCCCGGATGAAAGCATTTCAACTACCAGCTTCTCCATTTCATTTTTCTGCAAGTGTAGGTATCTATAAGGTCTCTCTCATTGATAGGGGTTGAACCTTCTTTAAGAGGAATTTTATGTGGTATCACTATAATGTAGAACTTAGAATAAGAACAACTATTTTCTTGTGGAGAAGACAAAAACTTTGTATTTCTCTTTTTCTCTTATTATTTGCTTACAATATGGATTACTTTATATAGGCACTAGATTGCCTTTTCATGAACCTAAACATTAAATTAGTCATAAACTACAAAACTAAACTTCCAACTCTTGGCCTCTCTAACTCTTGGCCTTTCACTTTCTTACAACTTTTGGCCTTTCACTTATCTAAACTCATGACTCCTTAATTAAGACTATTAAATCTAACAAAACATTTAGAGTTTATTCAACAATTCTCCTTCATAAACTTAAATGGTTCTGCCATCTTTCATCCCAAGCATCTTCTTGCAATTGTTGAGCAGCAATGTCGGCAGTGGCTTTGTGAAGATGTCCCCGACTTGCTCTTGACTGGTCACGTGTGTTAGCTCCACATTTCCTTCCTTTACTTGATCCCGGATGAAGTGAAATCGTACGTCAATATGCTTGCTTCTTTCATGATTTACCGGGTTCTTGGCTAGCTCTATAGCCGACTTATTGTCAATTCGGATCACAGTTTGACCGACTTGTTTTTCATCCAACTTGCTTAGCAAATTCCTGAGCCACATTGCATGACAAACACACCAAGATGCAGCTACATACTCAGCTTCACATGTCGACAGTGTCACAATAGGTTGCTTCTTCGAAATCCAGGTGAATGCCGTGTTGCCCATGAAAAACACATAACCAGCCGTGCTCTTTCGATCATCTACGTCTCCACACCAATCACTGTCAGAATATCCAATCAACTTGTATTTTGCCGAGCTCGAGTAGTGTAACCCGTGTGAAACTGTACCTTGAACATACCTCAGAATTCTTTTTACCGCCTTCCAATGTGTGTATCTCGGCTCCTCCATGAACCGACTTACTATGCCGACACTTAACGAGATATCCGGCCTCGTGCATGTGAGATAACGTAGGCTTCCCACCAAACTTCTGTACTTGCTTGCATCAACACGGTCTCCTCCATCAAACTTAGAGAGTTTTGAACCGGGTTCCATTGGTGTCGAAACTGGGTTGCAATCTTCCATCTTGTACTTCTTCAAGATCTTTTTTGCATAAGCCTCCTGTGACACGAAGATTCCCTTCTCATTTTGTTTTACTTCCAAACCAAGAAAGAACTTCATCAAACCGAGATCTGTCATTTCGAACTCTCTTGTCATTGTGCTCTTGAATTCTTGTATCATCTTGGCATTGTTTCCCATAAAAATGAGGTCGTCAACATAAAGAGCCACAATTAACAAGTCTCCTCCATTTTTCTTGACATAAACAGCATGTTCATATGGACATTGTTCAAGTCCATTCTCCTTGAAATATTTGTCAATACGAGCATTCCATGCCCGTGGTGCTTGCTTCAACCCGTAAAGTGCTTTCTTCAATCTCAGCACCTTCTTCTCTTCTCCTGCCTTCATGTAGCCCGGCGGTTGTTCCACATAAACTTCTTCTTCAAGAACACCATTCAGAAATGCCGACTTAACATCCATTTGATGCATTGGCCATCTGTATTGGGCAGCATGTGAGATGAGTAGCCGAATTGTCTCCATCCTTGTAACAGGGGCAAACACCTCGTCATAGTCGATTCCAGCCTTCTGCTTATAACCTTTTGCAACTAGTCGAGCTTTATATCGTTCTATCTCCCCTTGAGCATTCATCTTCTTCTTGAACACCCACTTCACTCCAATGGGCCGACTTCCTTCTGGTAGCTCGGCTAACTCCCATGTGTTATTTCGGTCAATGGCTTCTATCTCCTCATCCATGGCATCTTGCCATTTCTTATCTCGGATGGCTTCTTCAAAACTTATGTTCTCAGAGTCTGCAAGAAGACAAACAAAATGTACCTCACTTGTTGACTCATATATGTCTTGTATGCTTCGCATCCTGGGTTGTCGTACCTCATCTTCATCATCAGAAGCTTCAGGACTTGCCGGGTTGATAATTTGTGTTGAGATTCCGTCTTCAAAGTTTACCTCAGAAGAATTGTTCCAGTCCCACTCATTTGCTTCATTGAGCTTTACATCTCTGCTTACTATGACTTTCTTGTTGACGGGGTCAAACAGCTTATACCCCTTTGTTTTTTCATCATATCCAATAAAAACATATTTCTTGCTTTTATCCTCGAGCTTGGTTCTGAGCTGGTCCGGTATGTGTGCATAGGCTATACTGCCAAAAACTCTGAGATGAGCCACTGAAGGCTTTTGACCGCTCCATGCTTCCTGTGGAGTTTTATCATCCAAGTTTGAATGTGGACATCGGTTCTGCACATACACAGCACACTGCACAGCTTCCGCCCAAAACTCCTTCGGCATCCTTTTGTTCTTCAGCATTGACCGAACCATGTCAAGAATAGTCCGGTTCTTCCTTTCAGCCACGCCATTCTGTTGTGGTGAGTATGGTGCTGTTAGAAACCTCCTTATCCCCTGTTCCTCACAGAAAGACATAAACGCTGTTGAGGTATATTCCCCACCTCTGTCAGACCGCACCGATTTGATATAGCTTCCTGTTGCCTTCTCAATCATCACCTTGAACCTTTTGAACACATCAAACACCTCGGACTTCTCCTTCAGAAAGTAAACCCAAGTTTTCCGTGAGAAATCATCAATAAAGGAAATAAAATACTTCTTACCGCTGAAGGAACCCGGATTGATGGGTCCACACAAGTCGGTATGTATTAGTTCCAGAGGTTGCTTAGCCCGGAATCTTGCCATCTTCTGAAACGTGGTCCTGGCATGCTTGCCAAGTACACAACTCTCACAAAACTTTCCTTCAAAGTTGATGTCAGGTAACCCTTCCACCATCTTCTTCTTTGCCAACTCGGTTAGACCACCATGATGTAGGTGACCAAACCGGAGATGCCAAAGTGACGCCTTATCTTCCACCTCGGCTTGTAAACATTCAACCTGTATACATTTCAGATTTAGTTTATACATACGATTCTTACCCATTTGAACCCGAACTATCAGCCGACCTTGTTCATCTTTCAAATACAATACCCGGTCTTTCATAATAACCGAGTAACCTTTCTCCATCAGTTGACCCATGCTTAAAATATTGCTTTTTAGGTCGGGTACATAGTACACATCTCGAATTGAGCCAATTAACCCGTCCTTTTGTAGGAAACAGATCGTACCTCGGCCTTTTACCTCAACCTTTGAGGCATCCCCGAACGAAACATGTCCGGTTTCAACCTTTCTCATCTCCTTGAAGAAGTGCTTATGTCCGCACATGTGGTTGCTCGCACCCGTGTCAAGATACCACTCCATGTCATCGTCTGGACTTCCTTTACTGTGTGTCATTAACAAGACACCATCCTTCATCTCGCCTTCTGTGGCTAGGTTGGACGTCTCCTCCACCTTTTTCTCCTCTCTGCATTCTCTTGCGAAATGTCCGACTTTGCCACAGTTGTAACACTTGTCCGAGTTACAATCTTTTGCAAAGTGACCAAACTTTCCACATTTGTAACACTCGATGTTTGAATAGTGTGACCGACCTCCTCGTCGACCTCGTCCTCGTCCTCTCCAGTTTTGTTGATTTGACTGTCCTACCTCATCATTATACACTTCTTGACTTCGGCCTCGACCTCTACCACCACGGCTAGTACCTCGTCCACCGCGGGCACGTCCTCTACCTCGAAAATTTTGAGAATAGAGCATCTTCTCATCTTTAATTGTTGCTTTGGTCTGAAGTGCCTGCTCAAGAGTTTCCTCCTTCTTCTTCTTTCTTTGTTCATGCGCTTCAAGGGAACCCGCCAACTCGTCAATGGTGAGTGTAGACAGGTCCTTGGACTCCTCTATGGCACAAACCACGTTCTCGAACTGGTCTGTCAAAGATCTCAAGATTTTCTCCACCACTCTGGTGTCAGGTATATCTTCTCCATTCCGTTTTAACTGGTTCACAATTCCTTGAACCCGGGCAACGAACCCGGATACTCCTTCCGTGTCCTTCATCTTCATTCCCTCCAACTCGGCACGAAGGGTTTGAAGCCGGACTTGTTTAACCCGGTTAGCTCCTCTATAGACATTTGCCAAGATGTCCCAGGCTGCCTTTGAGGTCTCACAATTTGCTATCTTCTCGAACCCGGATTCGTCTACAGCTCGGAAGAGCATGAATAACGCCAGCTTGTCTTTTGCACGCGTCTCTTTCAACGCTTTGGTTTGAGCCGCCGAATGGCCTCCAGTGTCCTGTGGTTCTACAAAACCTGCTTGAACATTCTCCCAAGCATCCTGGGATCCGAGAAGAGCCTTCATCTGGATGCTCCAATTCTCGTAGTTCTCCTTCGTCAATTTAGGTAGTGCCATATCACTCCCCCTCTCCATAGCTCTGATACCAATTTGTGGTATCACTATAATGTAGAACTTAGAATAAGAACAACTATTTTCTTGTGGAGAAGACAAAAACTTTGTATTTCTCTTTTTCTCTTATTATTTGCTTACAATATGGATTACTTTATATAGGCACTAGATTGCCTTTTCATGAACCTAAACATTAAATTAGTCATAAACTACAAAACTAAACTTCCAACTCTTGGCCTCTCTAACTCTTGGCCTTTCACTTTCTTACAACTTTTGGCCTTTCACTTATCTAAACTCATGACTCCTTAATTAAGACTATTAAATCTAACAAAACATTTAGAGTTTATTCAACATTTTATGATCAACATATCTGCTTGGAGGAAGTTTATCATAAACTAGTGCAGTTGGTTAGGATATTATGTAGACAGTATATAGGCAGTTTCTTACTAGTTAGTTATGAGATTGTAATAAGAGGATAAATTAATTCTCAGTTAGAGGGAAGTCAGTTATTGGTTTATTTAAGGGTAGTTAGCAAAGGAGAGTGCTCCTTAGAGAGGTGTAACTTCTTGTATGCATTGGAAGTGAACATCTTCTGTTAAATGTGTTGCAGTATTTATCTTCTGTTATCTGTTAATTCAAGGGAAAGAAACTAGGAATACAACAGAGTTATCACTTGTAAATTACATACATATTCATTGACAATGAGCTTCGCAGAGTATAGAATGGAAGTATGCCTAAATCATTTATAAATATGCAATTTTAGTTATAATTTAATTTTGTATAATTATTATTTTAGTTATAATTTAATTTTGTATAATTATTCTTTTTAATTTTAGGGAAAAATGTTTCTGGAGTTAATGCAGATAAGTTATCTACATTTATTCCCAAAAACAACATCGTTTTGGTATTAAAATCTCAAAAAATTATAAATATAAAGACTATTATAACCCTGAAATAAATTAAAGTTACAAAAATACCATGATTTCTGTCCCAAAACGACGTCGTATTGGGTTTACTGGAGATAAAATATCTACGGTAACTGCACAAAAAAGAAAAAGCGAACCCTTAATTTTAATAGAAAAAATGTGATTTATATTAGCTGAATTTTATAAATTTCAACATTCAGTAGTTTATTTATAGAGAGGAGTGTGTGTCATTTCAAAGGATGTAAAGTTGTGTCATTTTAAAAGAGAGAAAGAGATAGATAAAGGAGAGAGAGAGTTGACAAAAAAATAAAATAAAGATGTGGGTCCCACCTCTTTGTGAGAGTGAAAGGATATAATTTATGTCATTTAAAAGGATAACCATTTTTCCCTTATTTATAATCTAAATCTCTCAGTCGAACTAAAAAAAAGTAAGAGAGAACAGAAAATTAACAATAATTTCTCATAAAATATGTGATTTGGACATACATCTTAGTTCCTGTGGAGTTGATAACATAAAAAAGATCACTTGTGTAAGATGCCATTGATTTGAGGTATTTTATATAGGGAAAAGTGTGTGTCATTTCAAAGGATGTAAAGTTGTGTCATTTTAAGAGAGAGAAAGAGATAGATAAAGGAAGAGAGAGAGTTGACAAAAAAATAAAATAAAGATGTGGGTCCCACCTCTTTGTGAGAGTGAAAGAATATAAGTTATGTCATTTAAAAGGATAAATATTTTTCCCTTATTTATAATCTAAATCTCTCAGTCGAACTAAAAAAAGTAAGAGAGAACAGAAAATTAACAATAATTTCTCATAAAATATGTGATTTGGACATACATCTTAGTTCCTGTGGAGTTGATAACATACAAAAGATCACTTGTGTAAGATGCCATTGATTTGAGGTATTTTATATAGGGAAAAATGTGTATCATTTAAAAGGATGTAAAGTTGTGTCATTTTAAGAGAGAGAAAGAGATAGATAAAGGAAGAAAGAGAGTTGACAAAAAAATAAAGGTGTGGGTCCCACCTCTTTGTGAGAGTGAAAGGATATAAGATGTGTCATTTAAAAGAATAAACATTTTTCCCTTTTATATATGGGTATTATTTTTTTATGTTACGTGAGAGAGAAATCCTCTCATACACAAACAAAATGCAATATGCATATTTACCAATTATAAAATCAAAAAAAGAAGCCCTCGCACAAATTCATCTTCTTATTATAGCTCCAAGAGTTTGTTAGCTAAACTTCAGTGAATGGCTGAAAAAAAATAAAAATCTTGTGAGTAATATTACTCTTTGTACTATTCATTTTGATTAAGAAGTCCTTGCTATTTATAGACTATATATTTTGAATGTACTATGAACATGAAGCAAGATGACCCATTGGCACGAAGTTTGTCATTAGTCTATAAATTAAGGGTCTATCTGCTGTAACTTTAAAATTGGGAGATAAATAAAATTTAATAATAGATGTTATATAAAAAGATTGTATATAAAATTTATCCTTAAATTTTTATTTTGTATTTTGGAGATAATACCAAGAAGAAGAGCCATGACATATGTTCCATACGAACATTAAAGCTTAGGCAGGTTTTGTGGTGATTCTATGTGATTTCGACTTAATCCTTTCTTTCTTCTATGTCCTCCTTTATATATGTTATATTAACATTTATTATTAGTGGATATAGGGCAGTTACCAACTTGGCAGTTACAAGATCGTGGTATATCATTGTATTTCTGGATGTAAACGTGGAATAAAGCCATGATTTGGGTTTTCGGGTATACGGACTTAAAATCTACAGAGTTACCTAATTCGAGTATGGGCTTCTCGGTTATGCATAAGTATGCCTACCTGAGTCACAAACCCGGAACATTAAGGCCCCTCACTTGAATCGGTTATGCATAAGTATGCCTACCTGAGTCACAAACCCGGAACATTAAGGCCCCCGACTTGAAGTATTACGCACGAAATACTCCAAGTTGCCTAATATGAGTTTGTCTTATCTTTATAACCCGAAGGAAGGGAGTAGTACTATCATTAAATGCTACCTGCCACTATACACTATGTTTGCCACGTGTCCTCTTTTGCCTGATTTGGATTTTATCATATGGCGTGATATGACGCTAGTTCAATCATTTCATTTCAAAATTCAAAACGGTGATACTTGATTCGCATGCTTAACTCTCCATCGCCCTCTCTTTATACTCTTCCTTCACTCTATCTTTTCGTTTCCTCTTCTTGCTTTTCTTTTCTTCTTTCAACTTTATCTTCTTTTCCTTCTTGCTGACGCTTCCGTTTTCATTCTCCATAATTGTTGCGCACTATACCAAGTAAGTTTACTCACCATTCCATACTCTTCTTTTTAATCTTTATTTAGAAAACCTGTTATTTGTTTGTGTTCTTGTTAGTTTTCTTTTATTTCTCATTACTGCTATTCATATTTTGATATAATGAATCCTCAAAATACATTAAAGGATATCTTTCATAAGGAAGACGCTTCAGATCAATTAAAAACCTTCTGTTTGCGCAAAAACTATGCTCCTTGTTATAAGAGTTTTAGCCCTTGTAAAGCACCCTTATTTCCTTTGCCGGGTTTAGGACGAATTAGAGTATCTTTGTGTCCTCAACCCCGCTCCGATAGTTCGTTGTTTATTACTTTAGTTTTCGAGTTGGAGTCTAACTATACCTTTCCTTCCAGGCACATCCCGAGGATTCGTCCCTACCGCTCGCTTCTCGTTTTGCTCTTCTGCCCAACTTGGCGGATTTAGAATGGGTTGACCAAGAAGCGTTAGGACTTCGTTGATCTTATGAAACTAATCCGACTGCCCTACATTCAGGATTACGCTCGGTACCCCTATGTCATGACTCAATTATTACTTTTCATGAAATTTGTGATTCAGACATACATCTTAGTTCGTGTGGAGTTGACAACACGAAAAAGATCACTTGTGTAAGATGCCATTGATTTGAGGTATTTTATATATGAGTTTTATTTTTCTCATGTTACATAAGAAAAATAATACCAAAGTTATTGAATTGCAATACGTATCATGTATCGTTTGGTCGGTTTTTTGTATCGTGAATCGTAAAATACATTAATATAATTTAAAAATATATAATATAACTAATATGATATAAATCCAAATTCCAAAAAGGATCCAATAAGCAAAATACATAAGTAATTAAAGAATAAATCAATTATTTTCCTATTCATCAATCATTAAGACTAATATTATCACTACTATGTAATGTTAACAAAAACTATTGCTAACCGTTTAAAATTGCAGAACAGTTTGGTGATGCCTAACCAATGCAGCTTTATCAAAGGGAGACAGGGCATTGATAATGTCATAATTGCCCAGGAGTTGATTCACTCAATGCGGACCAAAAGGGGATCTAAAGGGTGGATGGCTATAAAAGTGGATCTCGAGAAGGCCTATGATAGAATCAACTGGGAATTCCTTGAAGATACCCTATATGACATAGGGATCCCCACTAGCTTGATACGTCTTATTATGTGGTGTGTTTCTTCGTGCACAATGAACGTTCTTTGGAATGGATCTTGCACTCAAGCTAGTGGTGTGTTTTCCTCCCTATATCTTTGTCCTCTGTATAGAAAGATTGGCTCATCTTATCAACCATGGTGTGGAGCAAAAAAGTTGGAAGCCGATGGTGATCAGAAAGGGAGGTCCGCCAATCTCCCATTTATTTTTTGCTGATGATCATCTTTTGTTTGCAAAAGCTACTCAGGAGCAAGTCACTCTAATACAACATATTCTTCACACTTTTTGCAGTTCCACAGGGCAGAAAGTTAACCAGGGAAAAACTATAGTCTATTTTTCTCGTAATGTGGGGCACACTAAAGCAAGAGAGCTTAGTCATCATCAAGGACTCTCTCTTACTGCAGATCTTGGCCGATATTTGGGTATCCCCCTACATCACAAGAGGGTGGGCAGGTCATCATTTTCCTATGTGTTGGATCGCCTTCATTCTAAAATGAGTACTTGGAGTCATGCCAGTTTGTCCTTTGCTGGTCGAGTAACATTATCCAAAGCAGTTTTGACCGCTATTACATCCTAGCCGATGCAGGTTAGTGTATTTCCTCATTCCACTTGTGATGAGATCGATGCGAAGATCCGTAGCTTTGTTTGGGGTTCTTCTTCCACGACTAGGCATCCTCATCTTATTGATTGGAATCAAGTTTGTTTGGATAAAAATCATGGTGGGCCGGGATTGCGCAATATGAGAAAGATGAATTCGGCTTTTATCATTAAGGTTGGATTTAATCTTCTCGCTCATCTTGATACTTTATGGTCCAGGGTTCTTCGTGCAAAGTATAAAGTTGAGGAAGGTATTACGCCCCATATTAATGCACCAAACAACAACTCTCGGTTGTGGAAGGGAATCAAACGTCATTGGGACATTATCTGAGACCACAGTCGAGTCTTAATTGGTGATGGTAGATCCACTATGTTCTGGTTTGATAACTGGCTTCCTGAATGTGGCCCTCTGATTATCTATGCTCAGTCTCATGTTTCTGATGCTGACCGATTGCAATATGTGACAGACTATGTGGATGTGTCGGGTTATTGGAAATGAGACTCTTTACATCATCTGTTTCCTGCTTGCATCATCCAGCGACTCATGAATTTTCTTCCCCCATCTGATCAATATGGTAAGGACCACATCATTTGGAGCGAGACATCAGATGGGATTTTCACTCTAAAGTCAGCTTATGATTTGCTAAATAACAACACAACTACATCTCTAGCTTATCAATGGGACAATATCTGGAGGTGGATGGGTCCGGAACGAACACGTATGTTCCTTTGGTTGTTGGCTGGAGAAAAGTTGTTGACTAATAGTCGAAGGCTTCAACGTCACATGACCTCTTCGGGTGTTTTCCCTAGATGTAATATCTCTTGTGAAACTAATCTCCACGCTATCCGGGATTGCCCTCAGTCAAAAGAGGTTTGGAGGCTGTGGTTTATCAAACCAGTTGACAGGTATTCTTCACGCTTAATCTGCATGACTGGATCTTCTCTAACTTAAAAAATTATAGAAGCTTGGCAATGGACGATGATTGGCCTTTGACTTTTGGGATATTAGCGTGGAGCATTTGGAGGAGTAGAAACACTTGGGTTCTTGGAGGAAAATTCAATAATGCTTACACAATTGCCCAATCAGCCTTGGGGTATAGCAATTGTGTCAAGCATACAGCTACCACTCTCCATGCAGCAGGTCTTCAACCGAGAAACAGGGTAGAGAAGATGATAGCTTGGTCTTGTCCTCCGTTAGGATGGATTAAACTTAATGTTGATGGGGCTAGAGCTGGTAATGAGAACAGATCAGGATGTGGAGGTGTTATTCGTGACCCATCCGGAGCTTGGATTATCGGTTTCTGCAAGAATTTGGGGCCAGGTACTGTTTTGCATGCAGAATTATGGGCTTGTTTGGAAGGTTTGCGTTTAGCTTGGGAAAAAGGATTTAGAAGAATGTGGCTGGAAGGAGATTCCCTCTCAGCCAAACAGATTATATCTAATGGGTGTCATCAGGATCACCCTTCGTCGAACTTGGTGCAACGTATTAGAGGAATGTTGCAAAGATGCTGGCAGGTGCAAATTTCTCATGTCCATCGTGAAGGAAATAAAGTAGCTGATATCTTAGCTTCTCATGCTTATAGCTTTCCCTGGGATGTGCAAGTCTTTGATGATCCTCCTCCTGGCTGTCTTCAAAGTTTATACAGCGACACAGTAGGTGTTCGCTGGGCTAGGTTATGTACTTAGGCCTTTTTGCTATTTTTTCATTTCCATTATCTTTCAAAAAAAAAAAATATTATCACTACTATCACTATCAACATCTATCAATGACTAATTTGAATCAGTTTTTTATTGATTTTTTATTTTATTTTGAAGATTGAAGAGTTTTAGAATATTTATTTAATTTTTTTTTTTATGAATACAAATTTTCCAAATTGATTTTTATGTTTAAATTACAAATCAAATATTTATTTCTTTTTTTTATATAAAAATTATAAAGCCCTTGCTAAAATTCTTAGGTTTTTTTATACCATACAAATTCTGTGGTATCACTATAATGTAGAACTTAAAATAAAAACAACTATTTTCTTGTGGAGAAGACAAAACTTGTATTTCTCTTTTTCTTGTGATATGTTGCTTACAATATGGATTAGTTTATATAGGCACTAGATTGCCTTTTCATGAACCAAAACATTAAATTAGTCATAAAACACAAAACTAAACTTCCAACTCTTGGCCTCTCTAACTCTTGGCCTTTCACTTTCTCACAACTCTTGGCCTTTCACTTTCTTACAACTCTTAGCCTTTCACTTTCTTACAACTCTTAGCCTTTCACTTACCTAAACACATGACTCCTTAATTAAGACTATTAAATATAAAACTAACAAAACATTTAAAGTTTATTCAACAATTCTCCTTCATAAACTTAAATGGTTCTGCCATCTTTCATCCCAAGCATCTTCTTGCAATTGTTGAGCAGCAACGTCGGCAGTGGCTTTGTGAAGATGTCCCCGACTTGCTCTTGACTGGTCACGTGTGTTAGCTCCACATTTCCTTCCTTTACTTGATCCCGGATGAAGTGAAATCGGACGACAATATGCTTGCTTCTTTCATGATTTACCGGGTTCTTGGCTAGCTCTATAGCCGACTTATTGTCAATTCGGATCACAGTTTGACCGACTTGTTTTTCCTCCAACTTGCTTAGCAAATTCCTGAGCCACATTGCATGGCAAACACACCAAGATGCAGCTACATATTCAGCTTCACATGTCGACAGTGTCACAATAGGTTGCTTCTTCGAAATCCAGGTGAATGCCGTGTTGCCCATGAAAAACACATAACCAGCCGTGCTCTTTCGATCATCTACGTCTCCACACCAGTCACTGTCAGAATATCCAATCAACTTGTATTTTGCCGAGCTCGAGTAGTGTAACCCGTGTGAAACTGTACCTTGAACATACCTCAGAATTCTCTTTACCGCCTTCCAATGTGTGTATCTCGGCTCCTCCATGAACCGACTTACTATGCCGACACTTAACGAGATATCCGACCTCGTGCATGTGAGATAACGTAGGCTTCCCACCAAACTTCTGTACTTGCTTGCATCAACACGGTCTCCTCCATCAAACTTAGAGAGTTTTGAACCGGGTTCCATTGGTGTTGAAACTGGGTTGCAATCTTCCATCTTGTACTTCTTCAAAATCTTTTTTGCATAAGCCTCCTGTGACACGAAGATTCCCTTCTCATTTTGTTTTACTTCCAAACCAAGAAAGAACTTCATCAAACCGAGATCTGTCATTTCGAACTCTCTTGTCATTGTGCTCTTGAACTCTTGTATCATCTTGACATTGTTTCCCATAAAAATGAGGTCGTCAACATAAAGAGCCACAATTAACAAGTCTCCTCCATTTTTCTTGACATAAACATCATGTTCATATGGACATTGTTCAAGTCCATTCTCCTTGAAATATTTGTCAATACGAGCATTCCATGCCCGTGGTGCTTGCTTCAACCCGTAAAGTGCTTTCTTCAATCTCAGCACCTTCTTCTCTTCTCCTGCCTTCATGTAGCCCGGCGGTTGTTCCACATAAACTTCTTCTTCAAGAACACCATTCAGAAATGCCGACTTTACATCCATTTGATGCATTGGCCATCTGTATTGAGCAGCCTGTGAGATGAGTAGCCGAATTGTCTCCATCCTTGTAACAGGGGCAAACACCTCGTCATAGTCAATTCCAGCCTTCTGCTTATAACCTTTTGCAACTAGTCGAGCTTTATATCGTTCTATCTCCCCTTGAGCATTCATCTTCTTCTTGAACACCCACTTCACTCCAATGGGCCGACTTCCTTCTGGTAGCTCGGCTAACTCCCATGTGTTATTTCGGTCAATGGCTTCTATCTCCTCATCCATGGCATCTTGCCATTTCTTATCTCGGATGGATTCTTCAAAACTTATGTTCTCAGAGTCTGCAAGAAGACAAACAAAATGTACCTCACTTGTTGACTCATATATGTCTTGTATGCTTCGCATCCTGGGTTGTCGTACCTCATCTTCATCATCAGAAGCTTCAGGACTTGCCGGGTTGATAATTTTGTTGAGATTCCGTCTTCAAAGTTTACCTCAGAAGAATTGTTCCAGTCCCACTCATTTGCTTCATTGAGCTTTACATCTCTGCTTACTATGACTTTCTTGTTGACGGGGTCAAACAGCTTATACCCCTTTGTTTTTTCATCATATCCAATAAAAACATATTTCTTGCTTTTATCCTCGAGCTTGGTTCTGAGCTGGTCCGGTATGTGTGCATAGGCTATACTGCCAAAAACTCTGAGATGAGCCACTGAAGGCTTTTGACCGCTCCATGCTTCCTGTGGAGTTTTATCATCCAAGTTCGAATGTGGACATCGGTTCTGCACATACACAGCACACTGCACAGCTTCCGCCCAAAATTCCTTCGGCATCCTTTTGTTCTTCAGCATTGACCGAACCATGTCAAGAATAGTCCGGTTCTTCCTTTCAGCCACGCCATTCTGTTGTGGTGAGTATGGTGCTGTTAGAAACCTCCTTATCCCCTGTTCCTCACAGAAAGACATAAACGCTGTTGAGGTATATTCCCCACCTCTGTCAGACCGCACCGATTTGATATAGCTTCCTGTTACCTTCTCAATCATCACCTTGAACCTTTTGAACACATCAAATGTAACAGCCCGTGTTAACCCGGTCTGTTAACACACTATCGTATTAAGCCACGCTTAATTAAAATGCGGAATAACTTTTTCTTTAATTCAATTATGACGTCATTAACTTAACCAACTTGATTACTTAATCATTTTCATAAAAATACTGCCTGTATGTAAATTGCAAGACAACTAACTGAATACCTCGTACATAAATATAATGTGTGTATCTAGAACCGCAGGACTACACATGCAGCCTGGGTCAAAATCCTGATACATTAATTACAACATTAAAGTAAAAGGACAATAACACAAACATGTGGCATGGACAAACCCCATGCTCACCAAATAAGGCAACAATGCCCAACAAATAGTCTCAACATAATCAGCATAATAAAAGCGGAAAACACAACAGCAAATCCAGCAAGACAGCATATCAGAATATCAGCTCAACTCTGGCCTCCTGCCACCTGAGCCCTCAACATTACCTGATCCTGAAATAAGCGTCCCCAAGGAGTCCTCAAGAAATCTCAGTAAGACAAGGAGTCCTCAAGGAGTCTCCACCCCAAGCTCACTTACATGTGTAATATAAGTTCTAAAACAGTATTACAGTATAAGTTCCAAAATCATGCGATGCAGCAATTAATCATGTCATGTGTGCTTTCAAATCTACTGGCCAGAGAAATGTAGGAATACGTCTATGCCTACATGAGTACATGGATACTACCTGCACCTCACCCACATGCTTCTCCATCTTGTATGTACTACATACTCAGGATTGCCGTCTAGGTGGACACCACATGCATATCATAATGCTCATTACATATAAACAGCTCAATAGCATTTCCAAAATAATCAAAGCATGTAACACAGCATGCATAAACCCATCCCCATGGGACATGGTGGAACATCAAAATGGCTAAACCGAGGACACGAAAGCTTACCTTGCAAGCTAGCTACCCAAGCCAAGAATCCAACCACTCACTAGTCCACAAACAGCAGTATCACAATCTGATATGGACCATTAATAAGTCAATATAAATGCATCACAAGCATACAACTTCAAAGACTACGCCTTTCCTTTACGTTTTACGTCTTAAGGCTTCCATCAAAGCCATAAGCCCTTAATCATGTGATTCTGACTTAGTCCATTTATTACAGAAGTTCAACTTCCTTAAACTAGGGTCCACACACACCCAATAGTTTACTGTTCATACAGTAAGGCTACTGTCTGCGCAGAACCCAGGATATCCGGATATCAGAAGGGGCATATCCGGATATTCCATATCCGGATATCACACTGGACATATCCGGATATGTCATATCCGGATACCCAGATCCCATATCCGGATATCAATATCCGGATACCATATCCGGATACTGATATCCGGATATCTGTTCGACAAATATCCGGATATCTCACGACAGAATGCAGTTTCTGCATTTCGTGAATATCCATCCCAAAGGTCCAACTTTTAACACATGTACACGTTAAAGCATGCATCTTTAGTTCATTTTAGGTTCATATACCTTATACCCTCTTGTTTACTCATTAAACATGGTCAAGACATCAACTTTAAGCATTATAAACCCATGATCATAGTGAGGTAACTTACCAAAGTTCAAAACAGAGGCAAGGTGTGCTCTTGGAGCTCTCCCAAGGTTCCTCAAACTCAGCCTAAGTAGGAGCACGAAAATGGCACACCAAGGTGGGTTCTTGCACCACAAGGTGGCACTTTGAAGCTCACAATGACTACCACAAGGTAGCCATCACTAAAGCTTCAAGTTCAGCTCACTAACCTCACACACACAGCCTTCTCAACTCAGAAAAGGTTGCACCACCCTCACCCAAGACACACTCTAGTTGCTTGGAAGGAGGAATGGTGAAGAAAAAGAAGAGAAGAAGAAGAAGAAGGCAAGGAAGCACCAAGAATGGAGGTGCAGCAAAGAAGCCCACACCAGCACAAAAAAACTCACGTAGGAAATGAGGCACCTAGGGTTTTGTGCCTTAGTGTGCCTATTTATAGGCACATGGCCACTAATCGCGCAGTATTAGCCTTAATCGCAAAGTAAAAGATCTTGATCTCAAACTTCGGATTCTAGACCTACGCATTTTTCTAAGATTTGTCATATTTTTATTTTATTTTTCGGAGCACCTTTCCGGTACGCGCTTTTCCATAGCCAGTATCAGTTCTGGCATCAGATTACGTCATTTTGACTTGAAACTTGTTTTACAAGTCCTACATAATATTCTAGTAATTATCATGCATTCGTTATAATTTTCCGGGATACTTTTCCGGTACGCATTTATACCGAGTAGCAGAACCGGTATCTGCGCTTTTCTTCCGAAAAGCGACTTTCAGCATTTTTACTCACTCAATATAATTATCTAAGCCCATTAATAATTATTAGGGTCAATTATGGAATTATTTCCTAATTATCATAATTAATTTACTAATTACCTTAATTAGCGGTGCGGGTTCTTACATTCACCCCACCTTTTTAAGGATTTTGTCCTCAAAATCAGAAACATACCTGTCTCGAAAGTCGGGATACTGTCGGAGAAGCTCATCCTCTCGCTCCCAGGTACACTCCTCAGGAGTTCTTCCTGACCATTGCACTTTGACCATCGGAATGATCTTGCTTCTGAGCTGCTTCTCGCCACGATCGAGAATCTTGAGTGGTCCGACGGGAGTCTTTAGGTTCTCCCGAACCTCCACATCATCCGGCTGCACCACGTGCGAAGGGTCTGCTATGTACTTCCGAAGCTGAGACACGTGAAACACGTCATGGATGTTGGCTAGGTTCGGAGGTAAGGCGAGTCGATAGGCAACTGGTCCTACTCTACCAAGGATCTGGTAGGGCCCTATGAATCGCGGGCTCAACTTCCTCACGCCGAGTGCCCGTCCAACACCGGTGACAGGTGAAAGTTTCACAAACACATGCTCACCCTCACTGAACTCCAGTGGTCGATGCTTGACATCGTAGTAGCTTTTCTGACGATTCTGCGCCTGCTTCAACTTTTCCCTGATCATCTGGATCTGTAGGGTAGTATCTTGGACAAAGTCCAAGCCGAATAGCTCTTTATCTCCAACCTCAGACCAGCAGGTAGGAGTCCGACATCTCCTACCGTACAGCGCCTCGTAGGGTGCCATGCCCAGACTAGCATGAAAACTGTTGTTGTACGAGAATTCAACCAACGGAAGGTACCTATCCCATGCAGAACCCTGCTCCAACGTGCAAGCTCTCAACATGTCCTCCAATGTCTGGATGGTCCGCTCAGTCTGTCCGTCAGTCTGAGGGTGATAGGCGGTACTCAATCTCAACTGCGTACCAAAAGCCTCCTGCAGCGCCTCCCAGAACCGAGATGTGAACTTCGGGTCCCTATCACTGATGATACTCTCGGGCACCCCGTGAAGCCTCACGATCTCGCGGACATATAGTTTGGCCAACTGCTCTGTAGTGAAGCTCACCTTCACTGGAAGAAAATGGGCAGACTTGGTCAATCTGTCCACAATGACCCAGATAGAGTCACAACCAGCCTGAGTTTTGGGCAATCCTACCACGAAGTCCATGGAAATACTCTCCCACTTCCACTGTGGAATCTCCAGAGGTTGAAGTTTACCAGACGGTTTCTGGTGCTCGATCTTCACTTTCTGACATATCAAACACTTGGACACATAGACCGCTATGTCCTTCTTCATGCCCGGCCACCAAAAGTTTCTTTTTAAGTCCTGGTACATTTTTGTGGCACCAGGGTGAATAGTAAACCGTCCCTTATGAGCCTCTGTCATCACCTCTTCGGTCAATGGCCCTCGAGGAATCACAATCCTCTTCTGAAACAGCAGCAATCCATCATCGTTCCAAGACACACCGTCCTGGTTCTTCACATAATCGAGGCACTCTCTTTGCACTTGCGCCTCTTTGATCTTTTCCATCAGCTCATTAATCACTTCCGCTGTTTCCATCTCAAGCAGTGCACCCCCAAACAAGGAGTTCACTCTCAAGTCTCTGAACTTCTCGATCACCTCGTAGTCGTTCATCATTAAGCTGGATAAGCTCACGGATTTCCGACTCAAAGCATCGGCTACCACATTGGCCTTGCCAGGATGATACCTCAACTCAAAGTCGTAGTCCTTCAAGAACTCCGTCCATCTACGCTGTCTCATGTTCAACTCCTTCTGGTCAAACAGATATTTCAGGCTCTTGTGATCACTGAATACAACAAACTTCATGCCAAACAGGTAATGCCTCCAAATCTTGAAAGCAAAAACAATGGCTGCCAACTCCAAGTCGTGAGTCGGGTAGTTCTCCTCATGAGGTTTCAACTGTCTTGAAGCGTAAGCAACCGCTTTCCCTTTCTGCATCAGCACACAGCCAAGTCCTTTACCAGAGGCATCGCAGTACAACTCGAATTGCTCCGCAGGATCAGGAAGAACTAACACTGGAGCAGTAGTCAGTCTCTCCTTTAACTCCTGGAAACACTCCTCACACTCATGTGTCCACACGAATGGAGTCTCCTTTCGGGTAAGGCGAGTCATCGGTAGCACCATCTTGGAGAATCCTTCTATGAACCTCCGATAGTACCCGGCCAAACCCAAGAAGCTTCTCACTTCTGTAACCGTCTTGGGCCTCTCCCAATCCATCACGACCTCAATCTTGTTAGGATCAACTGCAACTCCATTAGCAGAAATCACATGACCCAGAAATTTCACCGCCTTGAGCCAAAACTCGCATTTTGACGGCTTCGCATAGAGCTTCTTCTCTTTTAGCACTTGCAACACAATCTTCAAGTGCTCGGTATGCTCCTCCTCCGTCTTGGAGTAGATCAAGATGTCGTCAATGAAGACGATCACAAACTGATCCAGATACTGCTGGAAGATTCTGTTCATGTAGTCCATGAACACTGCGGGTGCATTGGTGAGTCCAAACGGGATCACCAAGTACTCGTAGTGCTCGTACCTCGAGCGAAATGCTGTCTTTGGGACATCCTCCGGCTTTACCCGTATCTGATGATAACCGGACCGGAGATCAATCTTGGAATACACACAAGCACCCCTGAGCTGATCCAGCAAATCATCAATGCGTGGAAGAGGGTACTTGTTCTTGATTGTCACCTTGTTCAACTGTCTGTAGTCGGTGCACAACCGCATGGTCCCATCTTTCTTATTCACGAAAATGACCGGTGCTCCCCAAGGAGACACACTCGGCCGAATAAAGTCTTTCGCTGAAAGCTCCTCAATATGCTTCTTCAGCTCCGCCAACTCTGGTGGCGACATCCGGTATGGAGCCAACGATATAGGCCCCACACCAGGCAATAAATCTATGGAGAACTCTATCTCCCTCTGTGGTGGAAACTCAGGAATCTCCTCAGGAAACACCTCGAGGAATTCCTTCACCACAGGAATGCCAGTGAGATCCTCCTGTGTCCCACTCACCAAACCTCCCAACATGACATAGCCAAATGCCCCCGCTCTCAAGGCCCTCCTCGCCTGCAGGACTGAAATGAACGGTGAGGAACTGGCTGTGGACCCACCCGGAGACATCACCACTTTCATGGCACAACAGTCAATCATTGCACAGTTTCTGGACAACCAATCCATGCCCAAAATAATCTGAAGGTTGGCCATAGGTAATCCTATCAGATCTACCAAGAAGTCACGGCCATCCCACTGAAACGCTACATCGCGATGAACAGTGGAAGTCAAACATTTTTCTCCAGTGGCGGTGGTAACCCGCATCGGTGGAGAAAACACATCACTGGGCAACTCAAGCCCCACAGCAATAGGGGTAGCAACAAAAGAGTGCGTTGCCCCGGAATCAAACAAAACATCAATTGTTGTTCCACCCATGGTAACAGTACCTCTGACCAGGTTCGGAGCTCTGTCCGACTGCTGACGATCAAGTGTGTAGACTCGTCCTGTAGTAGGTGGCACGGCTGGTGCCCCAGTAGGAACCATCTGCAATGGCACAGCCTGCACTGCAGCAACTCTCACCGTCGGGCAATCTCTAGAGTAGTGGCCCTCCTTGCCACACTGGAAGCATATCAGCTGACCGGTAGAGCACGGCCCAAAATGTGACTTCCCGCATCCCGAACATCTGGGAGCAGGAGGTCTAGCTGGGTTCCCCGGAGTGGCAGTCTTTCTGAACTGGTTTGGCGCTTGCTTAGCCGCCAACGGTGGTTTGCCCTTGCCCTTGTTGGCAAAGTTCTTGTTCTTCTAGGGAGTAGAACCACCAGCGCTCTGCGGCACCTCAACCTTGGCCCTCTTGGCCTGACTCGCCCGGCAGTAGTCCTCGATGTCGCGGCACTGCTGCACCAACGCTCCGAAGTCTCTCGACGCAGAACCGGCGAGATGTCCAGCAATATCCTCATTTAGTCCCCTCCGGAACTTGGCCGCCAGAAAAACGGGAGTCGGTCTCGCCATGCGGAAATGAGAGAACTTGACCAGCTCATTGAACTTGGCCAGGTACTCGTCAACAGACAACGAGCCCTGTACCAACCGGTCAAACTCCCCCTGCTTCCTCTCCTGTGAGTCATAAGGGAAGTACTGACCCAGGAAGCTCTCCTCGAAGAATGGCCACGTCATCACATGGCCCTGCATCTCGTAGACCTGAGATAGGTTGGTCCACCACTCATGGGCCTCGCCCTCCAGCATGTACGTGGCGAACAATAGCTTCTGCGGATCAGTGCACTGCATAATCCGGAAAATCTTGTCCAGCGCCTGTAGCCATCTGGCAGCAGCAATGGGATCATACGATCCGTCGAAGGTAGGTGGCTTATGCTTGCGGAAAGCATTCAGCCGGCGATCGATCTCGTCACGATCCTCAGCAAGTACGGGGATAGTCTGCATGGCCCCCGTCAAATGACTACCCTCACCCATCTGGCTCTGGGTGTCCTCCTGTTGACTAGGCGGAGGTGGAGGCGGTGGCGGCGGTGGAGGTGGTGGAGGACCCTGGCCCGCAGCAGGACCAGCCCTCAACTCCTCCAACATGACCCTCATCATCGTCATGTTGGCCATCCGGTTCTCCTCCAGAACCTCTGCCGTGGTTTGGCGGTTCGCATCTCGAATTGCGTCCAGCATCGCCCGGTTCGCCAGCCTCGTGGCTTCCTGGTCGGCTAGTCGGGCAGCCTGCATTTCAGCTAATGCAGCCAGGACAGGATCCGTCTGATCCTCACTCGTACTAGTGTTCCTCCTCGGTGGCACCATGACTCTGCACAAGTTACACAAAGAATGAGTTGATCAGGCCCACGCCATGTGGTCACATATGCATTATCATAACGCACACTAGCCAGAGAGAACGCAAAGTAGACACGCAACGACTCATCCTAAGTTATTGCAATACATACAGGCTTTTCCCTAGAAAGTGCTCTGATACCATAAGATGTAACAGCCACGCTTAATTAAAATGCGGAATAACTTTTTCTTTAATTCAATTATGACGTCATTAACTTAACCAACTTGATTACTTAATCATTTTCATAAAAATACTGCCTGTATGTAAATTGCAAGACAACTAACTGAATACCTCGTACATAAATATAATGTGTGTATCTAGAACCGCAGGACTACACATGCAGCCTGGGTCAAAATCCTGATACATTAATTACAACATTAAAGTAAAAGGACAATAACACAAACATGTGGCATGGACAAACCCCATGCTCACCAAATAAGGCAACAATGCCCAACAAATAGTCTCAACATAATCAGCATAATAAAAGCGGAAAACACAACAGCAAATCCAGCAAGACAGCATATCAGAATATCAGCTCAACTCTGGCCTCCTGCCACCTGAGCCCTCAACATTACCTGATCCTGAAATAAGCGTCCCCAAGGAGTCCTCAAGGAGTCTCCACCCCAAGCTCACTTACATGTGTAATATAAGTTCTAAAACAGTATTACAGTATAAGTTCCAAAATCATGCGATGCAGCAATTAATCATGTCATGTGTGCTTTCAAATCTACTGGCCAGAGAAATGTAGGAATACGTCTATGCCTACATGAGTACATGGATACTACCTGCACCTCACCCACATGCTTCTCCATCTTGTATGTACTACATACTCAGGATTGCCGTCTAGGTGGACACCACATGCATATCATAATGCTCATTACATATAAACAGCTCAATAGCATTTCCAAAATAATCAAAGCATGTAACACAGCATGCATAAACCCATCCCCATGGGACATGGTGGAACATCAAAATGGCTAAACCGAGGACACGAAAGCTTACCTTGCAAGCTAGCTACCCAAGCCAAGAATCCAACCACTCACTAGTCCACAAACAGCAGTATCACAATCTGATATGGACCATTAATAAGTCAATATAAATGCATCACAAGCATACAACTTCAAAGACTACGCCTTTCCTTTACGTTTTACGTCTTAAGGCTTCCATCAAAGCCATAAGCCCTTAATCATGTGATTCTGACTTAGTCCATTTATTACAGAAGTTCAACTTCCTTAAACTAGGGTCCACACACACCCAATAGTTTACTGTTCATACAGTAAGGCTACTGTCTGCGCAGAACCCAGGATATCCGGATATCAGAAGGGGCATATCCGGATATTCCATATCCGGATATCACACTGGACATATCCGGATATGTCATATCCGGATACCCAGATCCCATATCCGGATATCAATATCCGGATACCATATCCGGATACTGATATCCGGATATCTGTTCGACAAATATCCGGATATCTCACGACAGAATGCAGTTTCTGCATTTCGTGAATATCCATCCCAAAGGTCCAACTTTTAACACATGTACACGTTAAAGCATGCATCTTTAGTTCATTTTAGGTTCATATACCTTATACCCTCTTGTTTACTCATTAAACATGGTCAAGACATCAACTTTAAGCATTATAAACCCATGATCATAGTGAGGTAACTTACCAAAGTTCAAAACAGAGGCAAGGTGTGCTCTTGGAGCTCTCCCAAGGTTCCTCAAACTCAGCCTAAGTAGGAGCACGAAAATGGCACACCAAGGTGGGTTCTTGCACCACAAGGTGGCACTTTGAAGCTCACAATGACTACCACAAGGTAGCCATCACTAAAGCTTCAAGTTCAGCTCACTAACCTCACACACACAGCCTTCTCAACTCAGAAAAGGTTGCACCACCCTCACCCAAGACACACTCTAGTTGCTTGGAAGGAGGAATGGTGAAGAAAGAAGAAGAGAAGAAGAAGAAGAAGGCAAGGAAGCACCAAGAATGGAGGTGCAGCAAAGAAGCCCACACCAGCACAAAAAAACTCACGTAGGAAATGAGGCACCTAGGGTTTTGTGCCTTAGTGTGCCTATTTATAGGCACATGGCCACTAATCGCGCAGTATAAGCCTTAATCGCAAAGTAAAAGATCTTGATCTCAAACTTCGGATTCTAGACCTACGCATTTTTCTAAGATTTGTCATATTTTTATTTTATTTTTCGGAACACCTTTCCGGTACGCACTTTTCCATAGCCAGTATCAGTTCTGGCATCAGATTACGTCATTTTGACTTGAAACTTGTTTTACAAGTCCTACATAATATTCTAGTAATTATCATGCATTCGTTATAATTTTCCGGGATACTTTTCCGGTACGCATTTATACCGAGTAGCAGAACCGGTATCTGCGCTTTTCTTCCGAAAAGCGACTTTCAGCATTTTTACTCACTCAGCCCATTAATAATTATTAGGGTCAATTATGGAATTATTTCCTAATTATCATAATTAATTTACTAATTACCTTAATTAGCGGTGCGGGTTCTTACATCAAACACCTCGGACTTGTCCTTCAGAAAGTAAACCCAAGTTTTCCGTGAGAAATCATCAATAAAGGAAATAAAGTACTTCTTACCGCTGAAGGAACCCGGATTGATGGGTCCACACAAGTCGGTATGTATTAGTTCCAGAGGTTGCTTAGCCCGGAATCTTGCCATCTTCTGAAACGTGGTCCTGGCATGCTTGCCAAGTACACAACTCTCACAAAACTTTCCTTCAAAGTTGATGCCAGGTAACCCTTCCACCATCTTCTTCTTTGCCAACTCGGTTAGACCACCATAATGTAGGTGACCAAACCGGAGATGCCAAAGTGACGCCTTATCTTCCACCTCGGCTTGTAAACATTCAACCTGTATACATTTCAGATTTAGTTTATACATACGATTCTTACCCATTTGAACCCGAACTATCAGCCGACCTTGCTCATCTTTCAAATACAATACCCGGTCTTTCATAATAACCGAGTAACCTTTCTCCATCAGTTGACCCATGCTTAAAATATTGCTTTTTAGGTCGGGTACATAGTACACATCTCGAATTGAGCCAATTAACCCGTCCTTTTGTAGGAAATAGATCGTACCTCGGCCTTTTACCTCAACCTTTGAGGCATCCCCGAACGAAACATGTCCGGTTTCCACCTTTCTCATCTCCTTGAAGAAGTCCTTATGTCCGCACATGTGGTTGCTCGCACCCGTGTCAAGATACCACTCCATGTCATCGTCTGGACTTCCTTTACTGTGTGTCATTAACAAGACACCATCCTTCATCTCGCCTTCTGTGGCTAGGTTGGACGTCTCCTCCACCTTTTTCTCCTCTCTCCATTCTCTTGCGAAATGTCCGACTTTGCCACAGTTGTAACACTTGTCCGAGTTACAATCTTTTGCATAGTGACCAAACTTTCCACATTTGTAACACTCGATGTTTGAATAATGTGACCGACCTCCTCGTCGACCTCGTCCTCTTCCTCTCCAGTTTTGTTGATTTGACTGTCCTACCTCATCACTATACACTTCTTGACTTCGGCCTCGACCTCTACCACCACGACTAGTACCTCGTCCACCGCGGCCACGTCCTCTACCTCGAAAATTTTGAGAATAGAGCATCTTCTCATCTTTAATTGTTGCTTTGGTCTGAAGTGCCTGCTCAAGAGTTTCCTCCTTCTTCTTCTTTCTTTTTTCATGCGCTTCAAGGGAACCCGCCAACTCGTCAATGGTGAGTGTAGACAGGTCCTTGGACTCCTCTATGGCACAAACCACGTTTTCGAACTGGTCTGTCAAAGATCTCAAGATTTTCTCCACCACTCTGGTGTCAGGTATATCTTCTCCATTCCGTTTTAACTGGTTCATAATTCCTTGAACCCGGGCAACGAACCCGGATACTCCTTCCGTGTCCTTCATCTTCATTCCCTCCAACTCGGCACGAAGGGTTTGAAGCCGGACTTGTTTAACCCGGTTAGCTCCTCTATAGAAATTTGCTAAGATGTCCCAGGCTGCCTTTGAGGTCTCACAATTTGCTATCTTCTCGAACCCGGATTCGTCTACAGCTCGGAAGAGCATGAATAACGCCAGCTTGTCTTTTGCACGCGTCTCTTTCAACGCTTTGGTTTGAGCCGCCGAATGGCCTCCAGTGTCCTGTGGTTCTACAAAACCTGCTTGAACATTCTCCCAAGCGTCCTGGGATCCGAGAAGAGCCTTCATCTGGATGCTCCAATTCTCGTAGTTCTCCTTCGTCAACTTAGGTAGTGCCATATCACTCCCCCTCTCCATAGCTCTGATACCAATTTGTGGTATCACTATAATGTAGAACTTAAAATAAAAACAACTATTTTCTTGTGGAGAAGACAAAACTTGTATTTCTCTTTTTCTTGTGATATGTTGCTTACAATATGGATTAGTTTATATAGGCACTAGATTGCCTTTTCATGAACCAAAACATTAAATTAGCCATAAACCACAAAACTAAACTTCCAACTCTTGGCCTCTCTAACTCTTGGCCTTTCACTTTCTCACAACTCTTGGCCTTTCACTTTCTTACAACTCTTGGCCTTTCACTTTCTTACAACTCTTAGCCTTTCACTTTCTTACAACTCTTAGCCTTTCACTTACCTAAACACATGACTCCTTAATTAAGACTATTAAATATAAAACTAACAAAACATTTAAAGTTTATTCAACAAATTCATCTTCTTATTATAGCTCCAGGTGTTTGTTTAACTATACTACATAGTGAATGGCTGAAAAAAAACTAAAAAAAAAAAAATCTTGTGAGTAATATTACTCTTTGTACTATTCATTTTAATTAAGAAGCCCTTGCTAATTATAGTATACTATTTATTTTCAATGTATTGTGAACATGAAACAAGATGACCAAATGGCAGTGAAGTTTGTCATTATAGTCTATATGTTAAGGGTCTGTCTATTCTAACTTTAAAAATGAGGGATAAATAAAATTCAATGATAGATGTTATGTAAAAAAAATTGTATATAAAATTCATCCTTATATTCTTATTTTATATTTTGGAGATAATACCAAGAAGGAGAGCCATGACATATTTATAAGTGTTGAAGATCACATATTCGAATTATGTAATAAGTCTTTTACAAATGCAAAGTATAATCATCCATTTTAGACCAACACTTGCAGATGCAACGAAATAATAAAACCCACACAATGGATCTGACCCTTTCCTTTTTCCTATGTATAGAAAGAATTGCCTTTTATTTTGAAGATAATACCAAAATAACTTAAGAAAAAAAAAATCGAGACTTTTGGATTGTCACTCAAGTTACAGAGAAGAAATTAACAGAACACATGGGGTTCCTATTTAGGGGATAAGAATTTGAATTTCTCAGTTCATATCTGGTAGAAGTTATTTATTATTACATAGTTGGTGATACATAGTACTATTAGGCTGTGCATGACAATCATTCTATTACCTGGCACTGTTTATGAAAAGAAATGATTTTTATTCTTTTCTATTTCTATGCCTTAAAACAATTCTGAGAATTAGAATTGCGTTTGTTAACATATTTTTTTTATGCTGGTAATTTATTGCAATCACAAATACATAAACAAGTGATGATATTTATAGAGGAAGATAACAAATAAGCTGCATAGAGTTTAACATTAATTCTTCAAGGATTTGCATCAACAGCATGCTTGAGGAGGAGGAGGAGGGGTAGGAACTTTGTGCCTGTCAACAATATTTCAGTGAATTCTTTGTTAGGCCAAGGAAACCAAACAAGCAATCACCATATAAATTTGGTTTCAAAATTATGTCACATAAAATTGTTTCAGCTAAGTTAGGGTGAGTCTCATCACTTTTGCACAATAATGTTATATTTACCTGGCTGCAATGGAAGGATGGAAAAGGACAAGGAGCAAGCAGAACAAGCACAGAAGAAACAACAAAAGCTTCATGGATCTGTACGGTAAAAGGAAGTACTAGTTGATCAATGTTGTGATGGATGATGAAACTTAACATTTTTGCTAGATATATATAGAGCAAGCCCTACTTAAAGTGGAAAATGTTATTGAATAAACTACACGTAGTGTACTATTTGGGATTTGCATTCATCATTTAACCTGACACACAAAAGTTTTCTACACGCAACATTTTGTGAGGTCCGCACTTTTTAAAGCAAAAAAGAAAAAGAAAAACTAAGGCAACAAAATGAATCTCTATAACATTACACAATCACTTTTCCTACAAGATAACTCTTATAAAACCCCTACTATTTTTAATAATCACACACTAAGAATAGTAAAAAGAAGAGCTGTTAAAACATCGGCTATCCAATTAGGTATGAGGCTTGTGGGCAAGTTGGCTATGACAAAGTCTTTCACTCTTTTTATCAGATACAAATTGTTTAATCACGAATGTGTTCATATTGTGCTCGGTTGATGGAACTTGCTAAGCCATTATCACGTGTTGGACATATTATTGATGGATCTAGGAAGAAAGTGTATCCAAATCCAATGGCCCAATTTGCAATTCAACAGTTTCGGTTGCTAAGTGCAAAACAAATCCATATATAATATGAATGACATCATCTTTCAATATTCGTTCAAAGTTCAAACCAGTGTTTCAAAAACTGGTTCCACGAGACCTTGTAGGGGATCTCATAGATGTCGGTCAACGTCAAACCTCGGAACGGTATCAATTTAAGCTTGAATGTGATCATCTACTAAAATGATTGTTATTTTGGGTTGAAAGATTAAAAAATATAATAATATAGACTATTATAACTTTGAAATTAATTATAATTATAAAAATATATTGATTTCTATTTCAAAATGACATTATTTTAGACTCAATACAACCCAAAAAAAAAATTATAAACCATGAGTATACTTTTAAAAACCTTTTGAACCTATTTATATCACTTAGGGGGTAGTTGAGGTTTTTTATTGGGATCCCCACCCTTCTGATTATGTTTTCTTTGTTTGGTAGAAGAGTTATGAAAATTTACATAGGGAAGATTTTTGCCCAGCTTTGTTCCTATGCAAAAAACTAATGAAAACACTGTTTAGCTTTGCCATTTGCAACGTCATATTTTTGAAAACCGGCTACATGGATTCAAGTTGACATAAAATATGATAAAATTACCCTTTCATACACTTTTCGTTGTTCATTAGATTGATAATACCTGGCAATTGAAGATTGAAACTCGTGGTAGTTGTTTCAATGGGTAAAGTGTGTATCATTTTAAAGGATATAAATTATGTCATTTTAAGAGAGAGAAAAAGATAGATAAAGAAGGAGAGAGAGTTGACAAAAAAAAATAAAGGTGTGGGTCCCACATCTTTGTGAGAGTGAAAAGATATAAATTGTGTTATTTAAAAGGATAAACATTTTGCCTTATTTTAATATGCTATTATAATCTATTCACAATTGATAATTTTTAATTTCTTTTATAAGAGTTACATGATTCCGAGAAAGAAAGAACAAGGTACGTGATTCAAAGAAAGAGAACAAGGTAAAGGGTAGGTTTGTACTAATAAACAAAAAATGGTAAAGGATGCGTGATTCAAAAATTTTTAAAACAATGATATTTTCGTAATTATCACTTATTTCTCTATCTATATTTTACCTCAAATTAAATATAGACTTTATAAATCTTACCTAATTTGCTCGGTAAATTTTTTTCCAACCAAATAACTTTTTTTACATTTTCCTATCAAACTCACTTTCTAACCATTTTCCTATTAATTTATTTCACTGATATTCAAAAAAAATTATCCTCAAAGAAACGCCCTCTTTTTTGAGAAAGTCCTCACATAGTCTTTCATTCAAATTCAATAGACGACACCTTTGACTTTGTGGGGTTTAACTTTTATATTTTTATATTTAAGTGAATTGTCCATCCAAATTCAATAGACGACACCTTTGACTTTATATGACTTTGTGATTTTATAACCGTTGTTGAAATGTGCAATAATACCGACTTCATTAATAAAAATGAAATTATGTTACTGCGAGCTTAAAAATCATTTTTATTCCCATCATGTTTATGTACTTTAATCTAAAAATTATAAAAGCCCACACTATTTTTAATATGTTTTATGATTAACAATTTACATATCTTTATTACCCAAAAATAGTTTTCTCTTATAAGACATAAGTTATTTGGGATAGGATATTGTAACAACCAAATAATGTTACTACCATATCTTAACCGTTGATTTCCGCCAATCAACGGTTATTATTTATTGCGAATTAATAATTAATTAATGAGTTTGATTTGAAAAATGATAACCTTTGATTGGCGGAAATCAACGGTTAAGACATGGTAGTAACATTATTTGGTTGTTACAATATCCTACTTTATTTACAGTAATTCTAAAATAATAATTTTCAGATTTGACAAGAAATTTTTTTGAAAAAAATTATATTTTAAGAAAAAAGTAAATTTCTAAAAATATCCTATTATTTATGGAAAAATTTAATATGCTCCAGACCCACCACTTATTCAGTAGTCACTTTTCCATAAGTGAAGAATTTTCTTCCATTTCTATGCCTCTCTTTTTTGACTTTTCCCCCCTCCATCCCTCCTTTTTTCCTGTTGGAAAAGGACCACCATGGTCCAGGCCCACCAAATACTTTCTCATCATTTATTTACCAAACCCCAACACTAGTCATTTTGAGTTGCAGGTGATCATTGTACTTTTGTAAAAAGCGCTTTTCTCTCTAAAGTGTCATGTTTTATTAAATTTTTTATCCAAATATCACGCAAATAATATTTCTTACCAGACTGCCACGTGTCATAATTCGCTACCACTGGTAGCGAATTTTGTGGCCAATAATTTCGTGACACATGGCCAATAATTCGCTACCATTGATAGCGAACTATGACACGTCAATTTTTTCTTGTGAAAGTGTGTCACGTGTCATAAAATCATTGGCAAACATGATTTGCTACCAGTCGTAGCGAATTACGCCCACATGACAGTCTGCTAAAAAGTACTATTTACTTGGCATTTGGGTAAAGTTTTTGCCAAAAAATAATATCTTGGTCATTATTCCCCGTCTTTCTATGTATTTATATTATTAAAAAATTTCATATGACTTTTTGTTATGCATGTAATATCACCAATGTTGTTAAAACGTAGTGTCAACTCGGTTAAACGTTCGAGTTTATGTTTTTTGACCAACAAACGTGTTAAAGCGGTTGTAGAAACATAAAATGAGCTGACTCAGTTGAAACAGCGAGTCAACTCGGTTGACTCGGCAAGATTACGAGTTGACTCAGTATTCAAAAAAAAAAATCGGATTTTGGGCTGGAGAAAGCATTCTAAGTTGTCCTTTTACTATTTTGTCATATAAAACAAAATAATATAACTTTTTTTTGTCTCTTTTGGTTTTAAAATCTATTATTAATAAAACATCTCTTATTAATTATCACATACCTTATTGTATTGGGTTTGGGTCTCTTTGTCGGTGATATTGGTCTCTGTCTGCTCTCTCTTTCGCAAGTCGCAAGGTTGTTTTTTTCTCTCTCTATCTTGGTTTGGTGTGTTTTTGTTATATGTTGGATATTTTATTTTTTAGGTATATAATAAATTCTTACGTTTCGTTTACATTTTAAGTTTTATGATTTTGCACACCTCTATCGTCTCGACCTAGACGTTATGTTTTAACAACATTGAATATCACTATTACTAGTGTGTGGCAGAGAACAATATAACTAACTATATTGAAATGAGAGATAAATATTGGAGAGATGTGTAGGAAAAAGTGTTTGTCTTTTGAAATGACACAACTTATATTATTTCACTCTCATAGAGAGGTGAGACCCACACCTTTATTTTTTGAGTAAATACCTTTTTCGATCCTCAGCAAATTTTATTATACCCGCTTTAGTCCCTAGGAAATAAAAACGCTATATTCGTGGTCCTTAAGAAATTCAAAATGGACCCATTTTAGTCCTTTTGAGGGACTAATGTGGGTCTTTTTTGAATTTGTGAGGGACCATAATTTCAACTAAATAGGTCCATTTTGAATTTCCTAGGACCACGAATAACCTTTTTATTTGCTAGGGACTAAAGCGGATATCGTGAAATTTGCTTAGAACCAAAAAGGGTATTTAGTCTCTCTCTTCTTTTTTGTCCATTTTTTCCAGGTTATCTATCTCTTATCTCACTTAAAATAACACAAGTCATTTAGAATCATATACACTTCCCATATATGTATAATTAAGGATGAGGAGTGTCTATAGAACATTGGGGAATGATTATACTTCTCAGTTCCCAATGCATAACTCATTATGCGCATGCATATGCAGATACATAAAGAACTATATGAAGCATATGCAGTATTAGAACAGTTAATGAAATTTTCATAGAATTTCGTCAAATAGTTACACTTTCACGGGCACAGAACATGTTGAATAAACTTTAAATGGTTTGTTAATTTTATATTTAATAGTCTTAATTAAGCAGTCTTGTGTGTAGGTAAATGAAAGGCCAAGAGTTGTGAGAAAGTGAAAGGCCAAGAGTTAGAAGAAAATGAGAGGCCAAGAGTTGGAAGTTTAGTTTTGTGATTTATGGCTATTTTAATGTTTGGTTCATGAAAAGGCAATCTACTGCCTATATAAACTAATCCATATTGTAAGCAACACATCACGGAAAAAAAAGAGAAATACAAGTTTTGTTCTCCACAAGAAAATAGTTATTTTTATTTTAAGTTTTACATTATAGTGGTATCAGAGCTATGGAGAGGGGGAGTGATATGGCACTACCTAAGTTGACGAAGGAGAACTACGAGAATTGGAGCATCCAGATGAAGGCTCTTCTCGGATCCCAGGACGCTTGGGAGAATGTTCAAGCAGGTTTTGTAGAACCACAAGACACTGGAGGCCATTCGGTGGCTCAAACCAAAGCGTTGAAAGAGACGCGTGCAAAAGACAAGCTGGCGTTATTCATGCTCTTCCGAGCTGTAGACGAATCCGGGTTCGAGAAGATAGCAAATTGTGAGACCTCAAAGGCAGCCTGGGACATCTTGGCAAATGTCTATAGAGGAGCTAACCGGGTTAAACAAGTCCGGCTTCAAACCCTTCGTGCCGAGTTGGAGGGAATGAAGATGAAGGACACGGAAGGAGTATCCGGGTTCGTTGCCCGGGTTCAAGGAATTGTGAACCAGTTAAAACGGAATGGAGAAGATATACCTGACACCAGAGTGGTGGAGAAAATCTTGAGATCTTTGACAGACCAGTTCGAAAACGTGGTTTGTGCCATAGAGGAGTCCAAGGACCTGTCTACACTCACCATTGACGAGTTGGCGGGTTCCCTTGAAGCGCATGAACAAAGAAAGAAGAAGAAGGAGGAAACTCTTGAGCAGGCACTTCACACCAAAGCAACAATTAAAGATGAGAAGATGCTCTATTCTAAAAAAATTTGAGGTAGAGGACGTGGCCGCGGTGGACGAGGTACTAGCCGTGGTGGTAGAGGTCGAGGCCGAAGTCAAGAAGTGTATAATGATGAGGTAGGACAGTCAAATCAACAAAACTGGAGAGGACGAGGACGAGGTCGACGAGGAGGTCGGTCACACTGTTCAAACATCGAGTGTTACAAATGTGGAAAGTTTGGTCACTATGCAAAAGATTGTAACTCGGACAAGTGTTACAACTGTGGCAAAGTCGGACATTTCGCAAGAGAATGCAGAGAGGAGAAAAAGGTGGAGGAGACGTCCAACCTAGCCACAGAAGGCGAGATGAAGGATGGTGTCTTGTTAATGACACACAGTGAAGGAAGTCCAGACGATGACATGGAGTGGTATCTTGACACGGGTGCGAGCAACCACATGTGCGGACATAAGCACTTCTTCAAGGAGATGAGAAAGGTGGAAACCGGACATGTTTCGTTCGGGGATGCCTCAAAGGTTGAGGTAAAAGGCCGAGGTACGATCTGTTTCCTACAAAAGGACGGGTTAATTGGCTCAATTCGAGATGTGTACTATGTACCCGACCTAAAAAGCAATATTTTAAGCATGGGTCAACTGATGGAGAAAGGTTACTCGGTTATTATGAAAGACCGGGTATTGTATTTGAAAGATGAGCGAGGTCGGATGATAGTTCGGGTTCAAATGGGTAAGAATCGTATGTATAAACTGAATTTGAAATGTGTACAGGTTGAATGTTTACAAGCCGAGGTGGAAGATAAGGCGTCACTTTGGCATCTCCGGTTTGGTCACCTACATTATGGTGGTCTAACCGAGTTGGCAAAGAAGAAGATGGTGGAAGGGTTACCTGGCATCAACTTTGAAGGAAAGTTTTGTGAGAGTTGTGTACTTGGCAAGCATGCCAGGACCACGTTTCAGAAGATGGCAAGATTCCGGGCTAAGCAACCTCTGGAACTAATACATACCGACTTGTGTGGACCCATCAATCCGGGTTCCTTCAGCGGTAAGAAGTATTTTATTTCCTTTATTGATGATTTCTCACGGAAAAATTGGGTTTACTTTCTGAAGGAGAAGTCCGAGGTGTTTGATGTGTTCAAAAGGTTCAAGGTGATGATTGAGAAGGCAACAGGAAGCTATATCAAATCGGTGCGGTCTGACAGAGGTGGGGAATATATTTCAACAGCGTTTATGTCGTTTTGTGAGGAACAAGGGATAAGGAGGTTTCTAACAGCACCATACTCACCACAACAGAATGGCGTGGCTGAAAGGAAAAACCAGACTATTCTTGACATGGTTCGGTCAATGCTGAAGAACAAAAGGATGCCGAAGGAGTTTTGGGCGGAAGCTGTGCAGTGTGCTGTGTATGTGCAGAACCGATGTCCACATTCGAGCTTGGATGATAAAACTCCACAGGAAGCATGGAGCGGTCAAAAGCCTTCAGTGGCTCATCTCAGAGTTTTTGGCAGTGTAGCCTATGCACACATACCGGACCAGCTCAGAACCAAGCTCGAGGATAAAAGCAAGAAATATGTTTTTATTGGATATGATGAAAAAACAAAGGGGTATAAGCTGTTTGACCCCGTCAACAAGAAAGTCATAGTAAGCAGAGATGTAAAGCTCAATGAAGCAAATAAGTGGGACTGGAACAATTCTTCTGAGGTAAAGTTTGAAGACGGAATCTCAACACAAATTATCAACCCGACAAGTCCTTAAGCTTCTGATGATGAAGACGAGGTACGACAACCCAGGATGCGAAGCATACAAGATATATATGAGTCAACAAGTGAGGTATATTTTGTTTGTCTTCTTGCAGACTCTGAGAACATAAGTTTTGAAGAAGCCATCCGAGATAAGAAATGGCAAGATACCATGGATGAGGAGATAGAAGCCATTGACCAAAATAACACATGGGAGTTAGCCGAGCTACCAGAAGGAAGTCGGCCCATTGGAGTGAAGTGGGTGTTCAAGAAGAAGATGAATGCTCAAGGGGAGATAGAACGATATAAAGCTAGGCTAGTTGCAAAAGGTTATAAGCAAAAGGCTGGAATTAACTATGACGAGGTGTTTGCCCCTGTTACAAGGATGGAGACAATTCGGCTACTCATCTCACAGGCTGCTCAATACAGATGGCCAATGCATCAAATGGATGTAAAGTCGGCATTTCTGAATGGTGTTCTTGAAGAAGAAGTTTATGTGGAACAACCGCCGGGCTACATGAAGGCAGGAGAAGAGAAGAAGGTGCTGAGATTGAAGAAAGCACTTTACGGGTTGAAGCAAGCACCACGGGCATGGAATGCTCGTATTGACAAATATTTCAAGGAGAATGCACTTGAACAATGTCCATATGAACATGCTGTTTATGTCAAGAAAAATGGAGTAGACTTGTTAATTGTAGCTCTTTATGTTGACGACCTCATTTTTATGGGGAACAATGCCAAGATGATACAAGAGTTCAAGAGCACAATGACAAGAGAGTTCGAAATGACAGATCTCAGTTTGATGAAGTTCTTTCTTGGTTGGGAAGTAAAACAAAATGAGAAGAGAATCTTCGTGTCACGGGAGGCTTATGCAAAAAAGATTTTGAAGAAGTACAAGATGGAAGATTGCAACTCAGTTTCAACACCAATGGAACCCGGTTCAAAACTCTCTAAGTTTGATGGAGGAGACCGTGTTGATGCAAGCAAGTACAAAAGTTTGGTGGGAAGCCTACGTTATCTCACATGCACGAGGCCGGATACCTCGTTGAGTGTTGGCATAGTAAGTCGGTTCATGGAGGAGCCGAGATACACACATTGGAAGGCGGTAAAGAGAATTCTGAGGTATGTTCAAGGTACAGTTTCACACGGGTTACACTACTCGAGCTCGGCAAAATACAAGTTGATTGGATATTCTGACATTGATTGGTGTGGAGACGTAGATGATCGAAAGAGCACAGCTGGTTATGTGTTTTTCATGGGCAACACGGCATTCACCTGGATTTCGAAGAAGCAACCTATTGTGACACTGTCGACATGTGAAGCTGAATATGTAGCTGCATCTTGGTGTGTTTATCATGCAATGTGGCTCAGGAATTTGCTAAGCAAGTTGGAGGAAAAACAAGTCGGCCAAACTGTGATCCGAATTGACAATAAGTCGGCTATAGAGCTAGCCAAGAACCCGGTAAATCATGAAAGAAGCAAGCATATTGACGTCCGATTTCACTTCATCTGGGATCAAGTAAAGGAAGGAAATGTGGAGCTAACACACGTGACCAGTCAAGAGCAAGTCGGGGACATCTTCACAAAGCCACTGCCGACGTTGCTGCTAAACAATTGCAAGAAAATGCTTGGGATGAAAGATGGCAGAACCATTTAAGTTTATGAAGGAGAATTGTTGAATAAACTTTAAATGGTTTGTTAGTTTTATATTTAATAGTCTTAATTAAGCAGTCTTGTGTGTAGGTAAATGAAAGGCCAAGAGTTGTGAGAAAGTGAAAGGCCAAGAGTTGTGAGAAAGTGAAAGGCCAAGAGTTAGAAGAAAATGAGAGGCCAAGAGTTGAAAGTTTAGTTTTGTGGTTTATGGCTATTTTAATGTTTGGTTCATGAAAAGGCAATCTACTGTCTATATAAACTAATCCATATTGTAAGCAACACATCACGGAAAAAAAAAGAGAAATACAAGTTTTGTTCTCCAAAAGAAAATAGTTGTTTTTATTTTAAATTTTACATTATAGTGATACCACAGAACACACATGTCCGAAAGGCAGGACCTAAAATACAAACAGAAAAAACAGAGCTCTGACTCAGAGACAATAAAATAGAACATCATTGATTCCTTGACTTGGAACTTGAGGATCTTCTATGGATGATGATGAGGTGGTTTAACGGGTGACGGTGGAGAACGAATTGGTCTGTCCTTAACCCTACCTCCCTGACCTCCGTGATCTTCAAATCTGTTAATAATTAAGACAAAATAATAATATTTGTTAGGAATAACATAAGACTCGCAGTAATTAAAACTTTCTATGGATTTTGGAATCAAACATACCCAACAACAATGGACGTAAACAAAATAAGCTGGAGGAGCAACAGATAGCTCAAGCGTAGAAGAAACCATGATTTGAGTAGTCTCATCTTCACCTTTGTTAGTCTCCTTTTCTTCCCCTTTATGTGAATTTGCACTAGAATTTAATTTGCCTCTGCATGTTCCTTGTGATACGTATATATATATATATACACAATCACCAAGCATGGCAAAGCCAACTCTAGTCCCAGTTGTGCAAATTCACGGAAAGTAGAAGATTGACATAAAGTTGGATATGATGTAAGGGTGTGCTCAAAGTCATGGTTTGCTTTTCCACTTTATAGTTTTTCTATACAATCAAACAACATTGGATTTTAAATTAATGTGAACGTAGAAACAAATAAAATAGATTAAGTAAAGCCCAAATTTCAAAATTCAATTGCCACTCACGCCTAGATTATTTTGTCTCAACTCTCAACTGTTATAACTCTTTTTGTCGTCCACCATCCAAAATCCACAATGGTAGTGGCTGGTACACCAACCACAATGACATTCATCATTCTTATGTGGTCCACTCTAGCTATTAGTGCGTTGGCCATTATTCACAGTAAGGCTTTCTTTGGGAGTTTGGAGGAGAAGGGAAGGAATGAGATCCAAGGGGAGGGAGGGGAAGGAAGGGGAGAAAATTGGAGGGTATCCCCTTCCCTTGTTTGGAAGTCAAAAAAATGGAATGAGAGGATAATGAAGGGTCAATGAGATATTTTTACCATTTTACCCTTTTTTTAAAATTAATATAATTATTATACTTTACAAATTAAATTAAATTTAAAACTTCTAACAAAATTATGTATATACTATTCACAACACCAAAAAAGATCATATTTAGATGAGATTTTTACGTTGCAAACAATGAAAATTTCATCACAAAATTATTTTTTTCATCGGAATACTTTTCGAGGAAAAGCGATGGAATTTCTCAACCGATGAAAAATTTTATAAAAAAAAAAAAATTTCTATCAAAATTTTCGACGAAATTTAGTTTCCATCACGTGTTTTAAATGAAAAAAGAATTTTGTCAAAAGTTTTGACGGAACGTTTTCCGTTCAAAATTTCGATGGAAATATGTTCTGACGAAAATTTCGACAGAAATTGTTTTGTTAGAAATTTTGAGGGAAATGTTTCATTCGAAACTTTCAACGAAATTTAGATTCTGTAAAGAATTTTGACAGAATATTTTTTCAGTCAAAAAATTTTATGGAAATATTTTCTGTCGAAATTTTTTGATAGAAATGCATTCCGTTGAAAATTTTGATAGAATTTTATTTTTATCAAAAAACTTGACGAAAATATTTTTCGTCAAATTTTTTTGATAGAAATGTGTTTCGTTAAGATTTTTGACATAAATTTTATTTTTGCCAAAAAGCTTAACGAAAATATTTCCCTCGAAAACTTTCGGCAGGATTTAAACGCTGTTAAGAATTTTGATGAAATTTTTTTCATCAACAATTTTCGATAGAAATGTGTTTCGTTGAAAATTTTGATGGAAAGATTTTACGTCAAAAATTTCGATGAAAATATTTTTTTGTGAAATATTTTGGCAAAATTTAGATTTCTTAAAGAATCTTGACAAAAATAAAATTTCATCAAATTTTTTTACAGAAATATTTTTTGTCACAAATTTTGATGGAAATTTTTTTCGTCAAAATTTCGATGAAAATATTTTCCGTAAAATATTTTGACGTAATTGTTTTACGTCGAAACTTTTCGATGGAAACGTGTTTCATCAAAATATTGGACTAAAAGTTTCGACGGAATTTAAATTCTATCAATAATTTTGACTGAATTTTTTTTTCGTACAAAATTTATGTTAGTGATTATGGCAAAATCTGGTTCCGTATCTAATTTTGTCTTTAGTTTTGACGGAAATTTTTTGGCGTATATGATTTTTTGCAAAAATTTCATCATTATTTTTGACGAAATATTTTTCGTCAATAAATTCTGTCGGTATTTGAGACTTTTCTAATAATTTCGCGTTTAAAAATGATTCACAATTATGTAGTTTTAACCTTTTAATGCTAAGGGTAGAAAAATAATTTTTAATATTTTCCCCCTAAAACCCTCCAAATTAGGGGAACTTTATTTTTAAGAAGAAGGAGGGTTTTGGAGGGTTTAGTAAAAATCCCTAAATTCTCCCCTCCCTTTTTTTAAACTCACAAACAAAGGAAGGATTGAGTAAAACTCTTCATTTCCTTTCCTTCTCCTCCTAAAACCAACTCCCAAACAAAGCGATACGCAGGCATCACATATTAGGATTTTATGTTGACGTTCAAATTTTTTAACACTTTTGGCAGCAAATCAATTTGCCCAGACTTTTAGAATTGTTTGGAAAAAGTGATTAGATACATTGTGTCAAAATACCACTTTGAAAGTGGTATTGTAAGATGACGGGCTAAATGGAGAACTGAGAACAAAAAATGTGACAGAAATAACCTCTTCTATACATCTCTACAAAGCCTCATTTTAACACCTTTGATTAAACTATAGGTTTATTCATATGAATTATTTTTCTTAATTCGATGGCTTACCCAACGAATTTGATTTTATAGGTTTGCCAATTCAGAAAAAGTAGACCATAATTGCTGCACAAACGGCTACTTTGGGCAAATGAGGTGTCATTCAACCAAAGTAGCTACTTTGGTGTAACACGCTTTCCAGCCATGGAGGGAGTGATACGTGTCTCGTCCATAGTAGCTCAAAACCTCAATGACTATGGTGCCGTGGCAGTTTGGAAAAAAATTGCACACCATGACATTCAGACATAATATTATAAAAAAGGAGGCAGTATGATCAATGTCCACTTGATTAACGACCTTACTGTTGGCCTAACAATGGCTACAATCAAATATATACCATAAGAATTTTCCAATGTTGCTTTTTTATTTCTCAAGATATCAATATCCAACATCTTTGTTTTATTTCTCACAGTATACATGTAAAGTGAAGAATAAAAATGCCCCAGAAGGCAAGGACCCAACAATTACAATTACAAACAGAACATTGAGCTAAGACATTGGGGAACTTGAGCAAATGGCTAAGCTAGGCAGAACAAGAAATTGGAACAGCAATAATAACATTGATTCCTCGGCTTGATCTTCTTTGGATGATGACCAGGATGTTTCACGGGTGCTGTTGGAGAAGCTATTGGTCTATCCTTGAGCCTTCCTCTACCTTCAACTCTGTTATGCATAAAAACAAACAAAATATTTGTTAACAACAATCAAAAGCTCTCATCTTAGAAATTATAACTTATAGATTTGGGAAATTTGACATACCCAACAACAATATATCCAAATAAAAGAAGCAACAAACAGCTCAAGTGTAGAAGAAACCATGACTTGAGTAGCATCATGTTCACCTTTTTGTTTATCTTCCAATGTGAAGTACTGACTTGTGGAGAGCTGGACAATCTCGCTTTACCTATAATATTATAAATATAACTTGCCATGCTCCGCGTGATGCAATATATATTATAAGGGTTTTCATTTCCTTCTTTAATATAACATAACAAACTTTTCTACACACACAACATTTTATGGGACCCACACATTTTAAAACAAAAAGAAAAAGAAAAAAATATGGCACGCAAAATAAATCTCTATAACATTACACAATCATTTTTCCTATAACATAATAAACATAAAACACATATTATAAAATATTAAAAAAGTAGAAACCATGAATAAATGAGAATTTTTTTCTTATCTGACAATCTCGATTTTCAAAAATATGATGAAAATATTCAGTTTATAATAATATATGAAAATTAAAAATTTAAAAAAATTCAATGTTTTGGGAATCCTATAAAATACCTCCTACCAAACGGTGAGTTTTGAACCTTTTTATATCACTTTAGGTTTTTTCGTTTTGAGAGAAGTCCTCCTATAGTATTTCATTCAAATTCAATAGACGACACCTTTGACACTAAGGTTTTAATATTTATATTTTTATATTTATGTGAATTATCCATCCAACGAGTGATTTTTTTATAACATATTTTTGCTTTTCTTTTTAATGCCACATATCACTGTTGGATGACACTAATATGGGAACAATGAGTACCGCATTTCTGCAAGGGGGCTACAACAACAGTGACATGAAAATAATTGTCAGAAATTAACGTGTTTGGAAGAATAATTAATTTGCATTAAGTTCATGAGAAATTTTTGGTTACACGTGAAATCTTATGAATCTACTATCCCTGTTAGAGCCTATGGTCCAGAACATAAGAGCAGTATGTCACACGAGAATAGGAAATTTTTATAGATCAAAGATATTCTTATTACTAAAATCTTCTACTATCAACTCATTATCTATCTAATCACCATTGGATCAACATTTTCTTTTTTTTAAAAACTTTTTAGCATTCTCTCTTTTTGATTCAATGGTGATTAGATAGGTAGTAAATTAGTAGTAGAAAATTTTGATAGTAAGAATATACTTCCTCATTTTTATATATTAGAGTATGTTTGCTATGTCATTTTGGGATAAAAATGACTCAAAAAATTACATCCATCCCTTTTTTCTTAGGCCTCGCATTTTTTTATCCTTTTTTTTTTGATAAACACAAGGGGATTAAACCCCAACAAACAAGCAACCAAAAAATAAACTAACAAGGAAGAGTAACTAAACGATCTCTTCTCACAGAAGCAAGGTCCGCCAAAAACAAAAGCAAAATTCCACCAGGAGGCTCTTCAAAGAAGATCTGATCAACCTGTTCCGCTGAGTGTAATAAGTAGTTTGCCAACCAATCAGCACGCATATTCCCTTCCCTAAAATTATGTTGAATTCTCACATCCCAATCCACGTTCGTATACGAGAAAGCAATCGTTCCTCACGAACTGCTGCACCTTGATTGGTGAGCCCAGTGATTGTCGAACGCGAATCACTTTCAAGAATGACCCTTCTGTAACCAGCATTCCAAGCCACCTCAAGGCCATGAAGAATACCCCAAAGTTCTGCTTTATAAGCTGAGCAAAAACCCAATCTAAAGGAGAAACAAGTTATCCAATTACCTTGAGAATTCCTTATCAACCCCCCGCAAGCAGCTAATCCCGGATTACCACGCGCTGCTCCATCTGTGTTTATTTTTACAAAGCCATCAACAGGAAACTGCCAGCAAATATTCAACCGACTATAGGCAATATTCTTGTTATGCCTACCAGCCCCACTATAGCTAACCTCAATATTATGCACCAACTTGAAAATAATCTCAGTCTTGATCTCCAAGGAAGGAGTATTTTGATCATGTATTTGCATATTTCTCCAAACCAAATTTTCCAACATGTTACCATGAAAGCTGTTCGCCACTTCTCTTGCACACCGTAGGGATATTCACAAAGTTACTATACAACCATTGATAAAGATTCTGGTTGAAAAAATCGTCTGTCAACTGATATGGAAGAAACCGATCCCAAATCCATTTTGCACTGTTACAATCTCTCAAAACATGCAAAATCGTTTCCTCATTATCCCCACAACACGGACATCTACTATCTCCCTCATTCCATCTAGCAATTCTGCTTTTTGTTAATAACTGATGATGCAATAATTTCCAACCGAAAATTTTCTCCTTTTGAGGACCATTCCAAGACCAAAGGCAATGCCACATTTCCCTAGCTTCTGCATCCACGATTGCGTGACCAAAAATACAATTATAAATCTCTTTGACCGTGATTTAGTGGTTGTTATTGAAGCTCCAAATCAGCCTGTCTGGTCTGTCTTCATCATTTGGAGGCAGAATACTATAAATTATATTAGAGACATTACTTGGAAGCATGGACCGGATTAACCCCATATCCCAATCCCCTGCAGGCGGGACCACATCAGCCACTCTCAGATTGTCATTTCTAACACTATCCTCATCAATAACCAGCTCCCTTAGCGTTCAATCCATCGGAAGCCATTTATCACACCAAAACCGGATCTCCTTCCCATTACCCAAATCCCACAACAAGTTTACTTCCATAGTGTGCCACATCCTACACATATTTTTCCAAAGACTAGAATCTCCATTCCTGGCTTCAGACATAGCCTGATTTCTGCTACCCCTGTTATATTTAGCAAGAAGCACCTGCGCCCATAACTGATGAGGCTGCGAGTACATCCTCCACATTTTTTTTGGCCAAAAAAGCGTCATTCATAAGCTCAAGACGCTTGAATCCCAAACCACCATCAACCTTCGGAGCAGTAATTACATTCCAACTAATAAGATGATGTTTTCGGTGATTATCTTGATCTCCCCAAATAAAATCCCTCTGAATTCTCACAATTTGATTGCAAACTGATTTAGGGAGCTTGCAGCTTTGCATCCGAAAATAAAGAATTGCAGACAATACAGATTGACATAATTAGATACGCCCAACTTGAGAAAGACATTGTTTCTGCCAGTTGCTCATTATTTCTTGCACTTTATCCACTAAACCAGCATATAAATTCTTCGAAATTCGCCCATGCTGCATTATAGCTCCAAGGTATCTCCCCATATTCCTAACCCGCTTAAAACCACTAATTTGAACAATTTTATCCACTGTTTCAGCATGAGTATTCTTTGAGAAAAAAATACATATTTCATCAACACTCATTGTTTGGCCAAACATCTCCTCAAAAAGACTCAAACATTCTAACAAGGTGAGAATTTGATCTTCCTTGGCTTCCATAAACATCATCAAGTCATCTGCAAAAGCTAGGTGCGATATCTCTGGTCCCCCTCTCCCTTCCTTAATTGGCTTCCACAAACCTCCTCTATTGGCAGTAAAAATAATGTGAGAAAGTTTCTCTAAAGCCATAACAAAAAGATAAAGAGATAGTGGATCTCCTTGACGCAAACCTCTTGAAGTATCAGACTCCTTAGTCTTTCCACCGTTCCATAAAACATTGATCCTAGAAGATGACAGACACTGCATGATGATATTAATCAGCACTTCTGGGATTCGAATCTCCTCAAGAGTCCTACGCATAAAGGACCAACTAACTCTATCATAAGCTTTAACCAAATCAATTTTGATTGCCATATACGCTTTTCTGCCTTTCATTTTGTTCATAGCATGAATAAGCTCTTGAGCAATTGTAATGTTATCCTGGATTTTCCTATTTGGCACAAAACTAACCTGGACAGGAGAAATGATTTTATCCAAAACATGTTTTAGCCGAGAAACAATTGTTTTGGTTAACAGCTTGTAGAGCATAGAGAAATCGGACAGAATTGCGCAATGTACTCAGGCTTCTTAGTTTTTGGAATTAAAACTAATAAAGCTGAGTTAATATCTCTAATTGCTTCAGGATGAGCCCACATGAATTTTATCGCATTACAAACCTGAGCTTTAACTTTACCCCATTGCCTTTGAAAAAAATAGCAGGATAACCATCATTACCAGGAGCTTTGTAGGCGCCCATATCAAACATTTTTTCCAAATCTCATGATCATTTGGAGGGATAATCAGAGCCTGTAGATCCTCTTGCGTGAGACTAGGCCACATGCTCTCGGATGAAAGCCATCGACGATCAACCACTTCCTCCGAAAATAGGTCTTTATAAAAGTTGCAGACATGATTCTTTAATTCAGCTGAATCTTCAATCCACTGATCTGAACTATTCCGAAGCCTGAAAATCTTATTACTGCACCGAAGAATGACAGTTTTGAGATGATAAAATTTTGTGTTTTTATCGCCATCCACAATCCACTTATGCCTAGATTTTTGGAACCACATAAGCTCTTCCTGCTCCAAAGTCATATCAATATTTTTTCTAAACCTACTCCTCAAGCTCCCTAAGCATAGGGTAATCGGCTTTTTCTCTTTTTGCTTGAATACTCGCAATTTGCTGGGAAAACATATTCTTTTTTTTAATGATATCCCCAAACGCATCTTTGTTCCACTTCTGTAAATGAGGAATGAGTTAGCTAACATGTCACAGACTTCAACTCGGGAGTTCCACTTCTCCTCCATTAGCCCCTCAAAACCAGGATGGCCCATCCAAGTTGCTAGAAAACATAATGGCCTATTACTCCATTCTTGTTGCTGTTTCTTCATAATTAACAACAATGGGTTATGATTAGATAAAATCCTAGGCAGAGCTTGCACTTCAGCCTCTTCAAAATTAATTCTCCAACTCACATTTGCACAAACTCTATCCAGCTTCTTGAATACCCGCTCCAAATGATTCCATTTTGGGCCTTGCCAAGTATACTTAGAACCAACACATTCCACATCCTCCACCTGACAACTGTCAAGGAAAGATTGAAATCTCTGGCATTTTGCAAGGTCAGGAAATGAACCACCCTTTTTTTCGCTACTAGCCTTTAAGTCATTGAAATCACCAGCCATTATCCACGGCTCATGAATTAACGTACTGATATGCTCCCAGCATATATACTTTTATAGATCAAAAATAGCAGAAAATCAGATCTAAAACTGTGTATATGTGGTGAAAGTATTGAATAAAATTGTCAGACACTCTCTCACTCAAATTCTTCATGTTTTCAGGAGGAAAATAACAAATAAAGGAGTAAGGAGAAGAATCAGACAGAAGCCCCACGCTCCAAGCGTAGGAATCCACGCTTGAAGCGTGGGAGGAGACTTCAGAACAGTGAGTCCACGCTGCAAGCGTGGAACTCCACGCTTGGAGCGTGGAGAAAGCAAAAATGGCAGAAGTTCCACGCCTGGAGCGTGGATCCTGCGCTCCAAGCGTGGGATTGAGAGAGACAGCTGTCAGTTGCGAGGGAAGGAGGATTTTCAAGTTATAAAAAGGGCATAAGGCAACCCTAAGGGACACATGGGATATTCTACACAACTGAGATCATTCGGAGGCGGAAGTTCTGAGAGAGATCTCTTCTTCTACCTTTCTGTAGTTCTTTTAGTTTTTGTTTTTCAATTGAATTTTGGATTCTAGCCATGATAATGGTTGGCTAGAACCTCTTTTGCTGTAGTTAGGGTCACGAACCCTTGTGAACCCCTGATACAATGGATTGAGTTTTTATGAATATATTTATCTTTTGAATTTCGTTCTATTCTGTTCGTATTGTTATTGTTATTATTAGATCCGATCAATCTAGTAAGTAATAATAAATCTGAGGATTAGGGCCAACAAGAGGGATCTGAGGTCTTTAATCCGGAAAGGGGATAGAACGACGGTATGAACATGATCTAGACATAGACATGATTCATATTGTAGATGTTTCAATTATCGATCGTTATGCTTGATCTCATATAGGGCACCTCAAGGAATTAGGGTTCTATATGAGATTAAAGGGTTAATTCCTCAAGGGATTGAGAATTAACTATTGATACTTTTATCTGATAATTATCTAAAGTTCACGATTTATATATGAATACTTAACTTAATCCAGAGTAAAAGGTGGGGATCATTGGTGAGTGCTCCCTACTACAGCGCTTTTCTCATATATTTTAAACCCTTATCTCAATTCTTATTCAAAAAAGAAACAAAAACAAGTATTTTAAATTTACAAATCAATTTCCCACACAATCCTGACATTCGTGTCAAAACCCTTTTGAAATATTTAATTTTAAAAGAAAGATTTTTAATTGATTTAAACACACTCTCTGTGGATACGAACTGTGATTTATCACTGTATTACTTGCGCGATTCGGTACACTTGCCGAGCACGTAACAAGTTTTTGGCGCCGTTGCCGGGGAGTGTTTTTCTTAAATCAATCAATCTTGATTTTAAAGATTAAATTGTTTTTATTTTATTTTATTTTTGTTTTGAATCTGTGCTACTAATCTTTTCTCTAAAAGTTGTATGCAAAGCAGTGCTTTTCTAAGGAGAAGCGAACGAATTGCTCAAAAAGAGAAGGAAAGAAAAAGGGCACAGACAACTCCCATTCCAGTAGCTGAAACCCTAGAGATGGCTGCTCCTAATCAGAATGCTGATCCTAGGATGAACACCATCCTCACGCCGGTCTTCAACAGGCCCAATGCTGGAATTGTTCCACCAGAACTTGGGAACAATCAATGGGAACTCAAGTCCAACATCATTCAGTTGGCCGAGAGAGAAAAGTATGGAGGAGAGGACAATGAAGATCCTCACAGATTCATTGACAGATTTTTACGAATCTGTGACTCTACAAAGCCTCCACATGTTTCTGATGATGCAATCCGATTAAGACTTTTTCCTTTTTCTGTTAAGGGAAAAGCTCTTGATTGGATGGAAAGACAACCTGCAGATAGCATCATTTCGTGGGAAAATTTATCTGAAAAATTCTTTGCAGAGTTCTTCCCCATGGAGAAATACAACAACATGGTGAATGATATCACCTCCTTCAAACAACAATTTGGAGAGACCATCTGCGCTTCTTGGAATAGATTCAAGGCCCTCATGAGAAAGGTTCCTCATTATAACCTATCTCAAGGGGACCAAGTGAGAATCTTCTTCAATGGTTGTCTACCAGAAACAAAATTGGTGATTAACACTGCAGCAGGCGGTTCTTTGGGTGACAAACTGGCTTCTGAGTCATATCATCTTATTGACAAGTTAGCTAAGAACGAGAATGAAACATCTATAAGGACCGGAAAAAGGGAAGCAGTGCCGCTCAATGATAATAGTGCAATGCTGGCGGAACAGAAGTTGTTGTCCCAACAAATGTCCAATTTAAATGCGAAGTTTGAAAAGATGCAACTTTCCAAAGTGCAAGCAAGTACAGTTATCCTTGATTGTGAGTATTGTCATGAAGATCATGATACCAATACTTGTCCTACATTGATGTCCTCAGATTCTACTCAGCAATTTCAGGTAAATGGTATTTGGTATGATCAGCGCCCTAATCAAAATTTCTCAAGAAATCAAAATAATGCTGCTGGTGGTAATAATTACCAGAGGAAAAATTATCAAGGTACTGGTTTAGATATGACATCAGACAATTATCTAAAACCACCACCTATTCCAAAAAAAGAGCCTTCTGACCTGGAGCGTTTAGTCGGATCATTAGCACAAAGTACTAACACTTTAATGGAGGAAAGTAAGGCTAGTCAAAGAAGTACCAACGCTTTCATTGAGGAAAGTAGAGCTAATCAAAGAAGTACCAATGCTTTCATTGAGGAGAGCAGAGCTGATTCCAGAAATACAAAAGCTTCAATCAAGAACCTGGAATATCAGATTGGTCAACTAGCCCAACAATTATCTGATAGAGCTCCAGGTACCTTTCCTGGTAACACTACCACTAACCCCAAGGAAGATTGTTTGGTAGTTACAACTAGAAGTGGGAAAGTGGTATCAGCACCACCAAAACCTATTGAGAAGGAAAAGAAGATTGAACAAGAGGAGAAACCTGAAAAAGAAAAAGAAGAATCTCCTGAGGTATTGAAACCAACTAATGATGAGAAGGAGACAGCTACTCTTCCAAAAGAAAAATTTGAACTCAGTGAAGAGTATCTGCTGAAAATGGCACCTTATCCTGGAAGGTTGAAGCCAGAATTAAAAGCCAAGAGTTATGACAGATTTCTTGATCTTTTCAAGAAATTACATGTGAACATTCCATTCGCTGAAGCATTGGCTAATATGCCAAACTACGCCAAATTCATGAAAGACCTCCTTTCCAGGAAGCAAAAGCTACAGGAATGCCAAACAGTTGCACTTAATGAGGAGTGCAGTGCTATTATTACTAGGAAGTTTCCTCCCAAACTTCGTGATCCTGGAAGCTTTAATATTGAAATTGAAATAGGAGGCACAAAGATTGGCAAAGCTTTGTGTGATTTAGGGGCAAGTATTAATCTGATGCCCTTATCTGTTTGTAAAGCCTTAGGGATCACTGAATTAAAGCCTACTATGGTTTCTCTTCAGCTGGCTGATAAATCCTTGAGGAAACCAAGTGGAATAGTCGAAGATGTTCTGGTAAAAATTGACAAGTTCATCTTTCCGGCTGATTTCATTGTGCTTGATATGGAGGTTGAGAATGAAATGCCTCTCATATTGGGTAGACCTTTCCTGGCCACAGCCCGTGCAATGATTGATGTAGAACAGGGAAAGCTGGTGCTAAGGATGAATGAAGATACAATCACTGTCAATGTCTTTGATGCAATAAAAAGACCAGATGATGATAGTGATTGTTTTGAAATTAATGTCTTAGAGGAAGTGATGCATGAAGATGAAACTCCCTTGCAAGAATTTACTGTTGAATTGCAAGAAAGAGATCATATCCCTTTTGAGGAAGACATTAAAGTTGCTAATGAATTGCTTGAACAGAAGACTTCTGACAAGGAAATAGGTGCTCCTAAAGTTGATCTTAAGGAGTTACCTCCAGCCCTAAAGTATATGTTCCTGGGTGACAATGAAACATATCCAGTGATCATAAATAATAGTTTATCTGCTGATGATGAGAAGAAACTGAAAGAAATTCTTTTAAAGCATAAGACCGCTTTAGGATGGTCCATGGCTGATCTTAAGGGTATAAGCCCTTCCTTCTGTACGCATAAAATTCTCATGGAGAATGATATCAAACCTGTAAGGCAGCCTCAAAGGAGATTGAACCCCATGATGAAAGAAGTGGTGAGAAAAGAAGTAGTTAAACTTCTTGATGCTGGAATGATTTATTCAATATCAGATACTGCATGGGTGAGTCCTGTACAAACTGTACCAAAAAAAGGAGGTGTTACTGTGGTAAAGAACGATAAGGATGAATTAATCTCTACCAGGACAATTACTGGATGGAGAATGTGTGTTGACTACAGACGCCTTAATGAAGCAACGAGGAAGGATCATTTTCCTCTCCCTTTTGTGGATCAAATGCTGGAAAGGTTAGCAGGTCATTCATATTATTGTTTCCTTGATGGGTACAGTGGTTATAATCAAATTGCAGTGACTCCAGAAGATCAAGAAAAGACAGCATTCACTTGTCCTTTTGGCGTTTTTGCCTATAGGAGAATGCCGTTTGGATTGTGCAATGCACCTGCTACTTTTCAAAGGTGCATGTTATCAATCTTCTCAGATATGGTAGAAAAATTCTTAGAAGTATTCATGGATGACTTTTCAGTATTTGGCTCTTGCTTTGATGATTGCTTAGGCAATTTATCTAAAGTACTAAAAAGATGTCAGGAAACAAATCTGGTCCTTAACTGGGAAAAATGTCATTTCATGGTCCAAGAAGGCATCGTGCTTGGACACAAAATTTCTAAGGAAGGTATAGAAGTTGATAGAGCAAAACTAATGCTCATTGAAAAACTACCTCCTCCAATTAATGTTAATGGAGTGAGGAGTTTCCTTGGTCATGCTGGCTTTTATAGAAGATTCATCAAAGACTTCTCAAAAATTGCCAAGCCACTAAGTCAACTACTCATGAAAGATAATGAGTTCGTTTTTGACGATGCATGTCTCAAAGCCTTTAATTTATTAAAGGAAAAACTCACTACTGCTCCTGTCTTGGTTTCACCTGATTGGAGTATGCCATTTGAGTTGATGTGCGATGCTAGTGATCTAGCTATTGGTGCTGTTCTTGGCCAACGAAGAAACAAACTGTTGCACGTGATTTATTATGCTAGCAAAGTTCTGAATGAAGCACAGGTAAATTATGCAACAACAGAGAAGGAGATGCTCGCTGTGGTCTATGCACTTGATAAATTTAGACCATATCTCCTTGGTGCCAAGACCATCATTTTTACTGATCACGCAGCAATAAAGTATTTGATCTCTAAACAAAATGCAAAACCACGGCTGTTAAGGTGGATGTTGTTGTTTCAAGAGTTTGATTTAGAGATCAAAGACAAGTCAGGAATGGAAAATAAAGTTGCGGATCACTTATCCAGAATCCGAGAGAAGACCTTACAAGATGATCCTGCTTTAGAGATCAACGATTATTTTCCGGATGAACAAGTCCTTGCAATATCTGTGAAATTATCTGAAGAACCAATTTTTGCACTACATATGGAACCATGGTTTGCTGATTTTGTTAATTTTAAGGTCATCAAGAAAGTACCTCCTGATCTCACAAAGCAACAAGTGAAAAAGTTCTTACATGATGCCAGGAGGTATGTATGGGATGATCCATTCCTGTATTTCCAATGTGCTGATGGAATCTTGAGAAGATGTGTATCAGAATTGGAAATCAAGGAAATTTTATGGCATTGTCACAATTCTGATTATGGTGGTCATTTTGGTGGAAATAGAACTGCACAAAAGGTATTGCAAAGTGGGTATTACTGGCCTACTCTTTTCAAAGATGCCAGAGAGTATGTGGAAAAATGCGAAAGGTGCCAAAAGACAGGGAACATTTCCCGGAAAGATGAAATGCCTCTAAACACTATTATGGAGGTGGAATTATTTGATTTATGGGGGATTGATTTCATGGGACCATTTCCATCTTCATATTCCAACCAATACATTCTGGTAGCTGTGGATTACGTTTCTAAGTGGGTTGAGGCAACAGCTCTTCCCACTAATGATGCGAAGGTGGTTGTAAACTTCCTAAGAAAAAATATTTTTACCAGATTTGGAGTGCCAAGAGCAATCATAAGTGATGGAGGCTCTCATTTTTGCAATAAGCAGTTTGAAAATCTGTTAACAAAATATGGTGTCAAGCATAAGGTCGCTACACCTTATCATCCACAGACAAGTGGCCAAGTGGAAGTTTCCAATAGGGAACTGAAGCGAATCCTGGAAAAGACTGTCAGTATTTCCCTAAAGGATTGGTCAAAAAGACTGGATGATGCACTGTGGGCATACCGAACTGCATACAAAACTCCGATAGGAATGTCTCCCTATCAGCTTGTGTACGGGAAAGCTTGTCATTTACCAGTGGAGCTTGAACATAGAGCCTTTTGGGCTATTAAATTCCTAAACTTTGATGCCACAGCAGCTCTTGAGAAACGAAAGTTTCAACTATTAGAGCTTGATGAGTTTAGGAATTCAGCCTTTGAAAGCTCTAGGATTTATAAAGAAAAAGCGAAGAAGTATCATGATAGCAAACTTAAACACAAGGAGTTTGAACCTGGTCAGCAGGTATTGTTATATAATTCCCGACTGAAACTTTTTCCAGGGAAGTTGAAATCCAGGTGGACAGGACCTTTTGTGATTAAAAAGGTCTTTCCATATGGTACTGTGGAGATATCTTCCATGGAGGACGACAGACCCTTCAAGGTCAATGGCTCTAGATTGAAGTTCTTCCATGGAGGACCCGTAGTGAAACAAGTTGTGGCTTTGCGCCTTCATTCAATTGCAACTTAAATGAGGTAACCGTCAGGCTCGGGACGTTAAACACGCGCTAGTTGGGAGGCAACCCAACATTTTTATCCTTTTATTGTTTCTTGTTTTCATTTTTTTTTAAAAACAGAGAAAAATTAAAAAAAAAATTTGAATAAAAGAAGGAAGTGAAAATGCTCCAGAGAGTTTACGCTTGAAGCGTAGAACTCTGCGCTTCAAGCAGAGAAAAGAAACTTGGGACAGAGGGTCCACGCTCCAAGCGTGGAACCCTACGCTTGGAGCGTAGAAAATAAGTTGGAACAGAAGCTGTGCGCTTCAAGCGTGGAATGACGCTTGCAGCGCAAGAACCACACACAGGCAGTAGTCCCACGCTCCAAGCGTGGAACCCTACGCTTGGAGCGTGGAAAAGGAAGTTGAAGGGCCAAGGACAGCAAGTCTGCGCCCCAAGCGTGGAATCCC